>OX465103.1:27528361-27550861 GCA_949987565.1 Luidia sarsii | reverse complement strand
GGCACCCCCTTCTTATTTTCGGTATTTTTCAATTCTGAGCACCTAATTTCAATTTTGAGCATCCTGTTACAATTCTGGACACCTCATCTCCGTTTTGAACGCTCCAAATTCAATTGTTGACACTTGTTGTCCCTCAATTAGAGGCCTCAAACAAACGCGAATGACAATATTTGCCACAGCGTTCGGCACCGTGTTATTCTAGCTTGTTTTCCCCAGCCGAGATTATTTATTTTCCCAGTTATTTCCCGCTGCGTTCTTGCGGTGGCGGTAAGGAGCAGGTTCTTAGAGCTTTACCTCTTCGAGAACTTGAAAAGGCCTGTCCTCCCTAATTAAATCGAGGATGCACCGTTTGGGTGTCTTCAAAGGGCCCGACCTTGGGAGGTATTGGGCCGACACCGGCCACCACAAAAGCGCCAATTACCTCTGGGAGGGAGGGAGGGGGAGGGTAATTTTGGACCATAGTAGTGCCCGACCGTTTGAATGACCGTTGTCGGTCGATGGACCCATACTAATTAGGAGAAGGGTTGGGAATAGACTAGCCTTCCTCTCAAGCCTGCGTGGCGATGATGAACAATCGACCGGTTCTCAGTGCTGTTGTTTTGGGGGTTCATGCAGGCAATCGGGTAAAGCACTGTGTAGCATAGTATGGGCTACTTCTCTGTGAAGAATCAGTTTATATCTTTCTGGGCACTTGAGATGATAGATACATGGGCCATTGTTTTCTATAACTGGTCTATGAAGTAAATACAAAAAGAGTTGTAAACTGCTCACTAACTAAAATGATCTGCACTACATCTCAAAAGATAGAGGGTCTGACGTTTCGATCCTAGCAGGACCTTTCTCCTTCATACAGTTGGTCTATTGAACCTGTTCTATCATTGGTCTGCAATGGGATGACACCTGTTATCTTTCGTTTCGCATTCGACTCAGGTGGTGAAGGAGAACATGGGCATCGAGTGCAAGTGCCACGGAGTGTCTGGCTCGTGTACGACCCAGACCTGCTGGACCACGCTGCCGCCCTTCAGGCGAGTGGGTGACGTGCTGACGGACCGCTACGAGCGCTCCGTGCAGGTGGAGCCAGTGCGAGCCCGCAGGACTCGCCGGCCTGCCTTCCTCCGTGTCAAGGGGGCGCGCAACTTCAAGAAACCTCGCCGCGCCGACCTGGTGTACCTCCAACGCTCGCCCAACTACTGCGACCTGGACCCAGGCGTGGGCTCGCTGGGTACGCTGGGCCGGCGATGCAATCGCACCACGGCCGCCACCTCTGATAGCTGCGAGCTCATGTGCTGTGGTCGCGGCTACAACACGCATCAGTACACGCGGCTGTGGCAGTGCAACTGCAAGTTCCACTGGTGCTGCTACGTGCGTTGCAACCAGTGCAGCGAGCAGACGGAGGAGTACACGTGTAAATAGGAGCGCCCAGTTCGAACGGACTCAAAGTGACAATTTACTGGGCAACTTTCGATGGTGCGCGTGGACCTGTCACCAACCTCTGCGCATTTTGAGAACAGTGAGGGGGCTCGGGAATGACGTCATCACGTCGCCATCTTTGGAAGTCGACTGCTGCGGCTCTGGACGTCCACACAGAACCTCCAACTTCTTCTCTCTTGCTTCTCTTCAAACACAAAGATGCGTTTTGCTCGCAACAACATCCGAAGATTGTGGCCCTTCTTCCTAAATGTATAATATGTCTGAACAGCCCTTCGCGTTTTAAAAGGGAAAAGAAAGGTGTGGTCGTTCGACTCTTTCGGTTTGGAACTGGAGGGTTCGCTCGGCCCTCAGGTCTCGGCAGAAGCCAATATGGCTGCCGTCGGTTGACTGATGCCAGCCCGGGCAAGGAAGGGGAACTGGGAGGGGTGGTTAGTCTGAAGCCAGACCTTAACCGCTTGTCCGTATTGGTGGTAGACCACCAGGCAAGTCTGACCGACAGAACTGGGAGGGGTGACTAGTGTGGAGCGAGGCATGAGCCTCCATCACTATTGGTAATAGACTGCCAGCCAAGGCTGACAAATAGAACTGGGAAGGGTGACTAGTCTGAAGCAAGGCATAAGCCTCCATCCCTATTGGTAATAGACTGCCAGCCAAGGCTGACAAATAGAACTGGGAGGGGCTGACTAGTCTGAAGCAAGGCATAAGCCTCCATCCCTATTGAAGGTAGACTGCCAGCCAAGGCTGACAAATAGAACTGGGAGGAGTGACTAGTCTGAAGCAAGGTATGAGCCTCCATCCCTGTTGGTGGTAGACTGCCAGCCAAGGCTGACAAATAGAACTGGGAGGGATGACTTGTCTGAAGCAAGGCATGAGCCTCCATCCCTATTGGTAATAGACTGCTAGCCAAGGCTGACAAATAGAGCTGGGTGTGGTGACAAGACTTAAGCAAGGCATGAGCCTCCGTTCCCATTGCTAGTCGACTACTAGCCAAGGCTGACACATTGCTCTGCACGGGCACTATAGTCTGAAGCAAGGCAGAGGCCCCGCCTATCGGTGACGGGCAGCAAGCTAAGGCTGACACATAGACAAGACCTCCATTCCTGTTGGCGGCAGACAGTTATAGTCAGGGCTCTCAGAATGAAACTAGAACGGGTGACTATAGCCCAAAGCAAGGCATAGGCCGCCCACGGCTGCCGAAAAGTTCCAGTCATGCTCTTCGGGAAACACGTTTTAAACCCCAAGTGCACGCATTGAGCTTGTCCTGATGGGGATTGAACCCGGGTCAAAATGGAAGACTGCGATGAGAAGTAAATTCTCTCAGACTAACGATGGCTCAGAGACATCTTTTCTTGCCCCATTTGCTTCCACTAATTCCTGCCACATTCTTGACCCCACCCTCTCCTTTCCTCCACGGACAATATTTCCGCTCACAATCATCTCCCCATACCCGCCAGACAACTCCCCGGGGGTCCTTCGCCCCGACAACAGAGGCAGAAACCGCCTCGAGGGGAGACTAGTCGAAATTGTCCAGGGGAGGTAACACAATGCCTTCCTGCCGTATTAGCCCTGCGGCAAGTACCACGGCTCCCTTCGGGCACTAGTCTCCTCACTCCAGTCGCCGAAACTCAGCGAGCTGCCTAGATTCCAGTCAACCTTTTCTTATCGAAAACAGGATGCAGAGAACATACACCTTTTCCGGAACTGAAATGAACAGCGCGGTCGCACACGACTCTCGCTCCTTATCCCCCTCTCAAACGTGGACAAGGGAAAAACCAAACCAAATAATAAGAACATCTTGTGGCTGGGCTGATTCTGGGTCAAGTTTGTGAGTCTATCCATCCTGATTCCCCAGCCATGTCCCAGTCCTCACAAATAAACGACCTTTAGTCGTATTGATTCCCAGAGATTGCAAGCTGGCTTCGAAAGATTAAAGACATTATAGAAAAATCAAGGGGGCATGTATGGGGAATACCATCAAAATTATCCCCGAACGTTTAACCGTGTAGTCTACGTAATGCTCTTTTCTAAAATAAAATATTTATTAGTTTAATTGTTGACTTAAACCGTTACTTGTTATACTGGTTATGCAATCAGGCGTTGAAAAACATTCACTGAAAAGAGAAACAATGACAAACATAAGCAGCTCTTTAACTGTTTGTATCCTTGGAGAACTCGGAATAGAATGTCCTTAAACTAACAGTTGGCCATCCAATGATGGAGTCGATGGCGAAAGGAGAAAGCAGGATTTTTTGTTCAAACCATTGAGTACGAACGTCCGCCCATATTAACACTTGATGATATATGAAAATATAATTATTATTATATTAAAAACAGAAATGTATTTTATGTACAAAAAGAAACCTATCTTTGGGCGCTTTAAAGGCACAAATTTTCCCTTTTTTTGGTTTCGAAACAGCTGTGTGGGGAGGTCTGTACAATCCGTAACACCACAACTATTTTTTACAGCTATAAATATTATGAATTGTATTGTACATACATCTTATGCAATGCTTGGGCATATCTCCTTTGTAAATATATAACTCCCATAGAGTTCTATTGAAATGGGTGTGCCTTGTTATTTTGTCCTCTATTTATCTTCCCCGTGAATTTGTATGGTTAAATATTAATCAGATAGACCAGGGAATGCTATAGTATAGGGATCCTTTCTTTCGTTTCTTTTCATTTCGGTGAAGGGAGGTTTGCACACGGATTGTCTGCACTGCCTGTTTACAACTTCAAAACCTTCGTGCGGGGATCACTCCGAGAAAGAGAGAGAGCAGGAGAGAGACAGAGATTGAGAGCAAATGTTTGCTAAATGAATGCAGGGCTGAGTTTGGCAACCTGATAAGGGTTGATAGAGTCGAGAGTTAGACGGGAGCGATAAGGGGAGAGAGGCGGGATGGGGAGGGAGAGGGACCCCCTGCTCGCACCGGTCAACGCCTGGCCTTTTGTCCGGTGTCGTGATATGTTTGTGGAGCGTGACTGGAATGATGTTTAACAACCACTTCGTTCCCGACCAATCCACCCCACCACCCCTTCCTCCCCACCCCCCCCCCCCCTTCCTCCCCACCCCACCCCAAACCCTAGCTCATCCCGGACTGATCATTTTGATTTTCACTCAATTCCTGAAGTTTCTCAATCAAAAACAGACAACTATTTGAAGATTTGAAGATTGAATTCACAATGTGGACAGGGTGAGATGACACCATATAAAGTCATCTCTTTCGAGAAAGTGCCGGCATCCCAACGTTTCGGACAGTAGGTACTCTACCCGTCGTCAAGAGACTTTGCTTCTCGAAAGAGATGACCAAATAGTGATTATAGCAAAGAAAAACATGACTGGGCCGGAACTTGAACCCAAGACCACTCGCTAAACGTACCAGCACTAGACCCAGACGTCTGGGGTTCAAGTCCATGTCAAGTCAAAACTTTCTTCTGCTTTTTTCACAAAGTGTCGGGGAAAAAAATCCGTTTGTTTGCTAGATTGTTTGTTTGTTTATTTGGTAAAAGAAAATAAATAAATGAATAAACCCTTGCTTTAACCAGCCTGTATTTTCTATCAACGCTCATGCCATGGTTTATATTTTTGGGGTAATAAAACAATTTCGAAATGTCAAATCACTCTATATATACCGATTCATAAAGTTTTGCTTTGGAGAAGAAAGGAACAATGAAAGTGTTTCGACTCAAATATATCTCGGTATTCCTTGGTGCGTTTAACAGTTTCAATTTGAAACTAATTGTTGCCGGCACATAAGCTCGAGACTATGACCTTTGAACTCTGCATTGAGGAAGTAGCAAGGCAACTACAGATGCAGATGAAGGCTTAGGCTCGGGATTAGGCTTCGGTCATATTCCTCTTACCCGTTATAAGCTTAAAGGCATCTGTGGGGCGTTTGGCCCCAGTTTCTTGGTGAATACTCTGTAGTTATAGAGTCAGCAAACCTTCAAATTCGTGGCAAACCATAACCTGGATTTTCAGGTTTTGTCAGACGGAGATAATCCCCAGCCCGAGTTTGATCCGTGGGCCATGGACGTTCATCCTGTACCAACGCGAATGACGTATTTCAAATTACCTTTCAATTTCATCCACTCCCCAACAATAATAGCAACCCACACTCGAGTATAGGACATAACGTAATGTACTCGTTGGCCGATATGAATATTAATGAACATTAATGATACGTAATTCGCGTCGGTAGCGGATCGACGCCCATGAAGTCCTTTCCCCAAATACTGCTACTGATAAACAGAGCAAGTGCATGTACAAGCTATTTGCGGCTCTGATATCGCAGTGCATCATGGGACAGAAAGCTAGCGCCACCTCGGAGCTGGCTTCCGATCCCATGATGCACTGCGGTACAAGAAACCGCGAAGGTCTGCCTCGCACGTTTCAGGTGTGCCTCGCACGAAAATGGGCAAAAAGGTTAACGAAAATGAGAGAGAGAGAGAGAGAGACAGGGGGGGGGATTCGTGTAGAGATGGTCTCAGAAGGACACGGCTGACTTCTTTGCTCAGAGCACGAAAGGGTGGAAACGACAAGGCACATTTAGGAGGGGACAAACTTACAAGAAATGGTTCTCGATTTCGAAATTTTTCTCCTGAGTCCAAACAAAATTCGTTCAAACGTTAATGGAGTCCTCACGACCGTGTACTGCACAGGCATGGCGCGTTGCGCATACCTTTCCCGAGATGGTTACAATCCCCCCCAAAATAGGCAGCCCATATTGTATTACAAGCCTTTATAGTCTGGCTTATAGGGTATGGACGGGGTGAGGATTGAGACTGGAGGAAAGAGAGAGGGAGAGGGGAAGGGAGGGGGCAGATTTGGCAGTTCTTGTTTAACTCTCCCACCCCCCTCCCGTTCTGCCTAGCCCAGGGTGCTTCCTTTGTGCTCGTGGTCGGGACAAAAAAGCAGGCCACTGTGGGCTCGACAAAGAACATCACGAGCTAAGTTTAAAAGCCACGGTGTCCGCTTACCAATTATGAAACAGTCGTCACCATGAACAGGAAAAGAAAAGGAGAAAAAAACGTTTGAGGCTTGAAAAGAGAGGGTTCCGTCGGGAAGCGAATAGGACCCAAGGGGCCAGGGATTAGACTAAAAACCGCATTTTATGGTTAATGTATCAAAATTGGTGAAAGGTTTTTGTGAGTGTGTGGGGTCGACGCGGGACTTTTAAAGTAACTTTTGCGCTCGATTTTCTTGCACTACGCGCAGCGTTTTTCACTGTTTTTGCCGAGCACTGAATTGGCAAAACCCTGCAGTACATTCATGTTTCTGAACATTCACTTGTGCGTTCTGTGTTTAAGTTTCTGTGTTTATGGATGTGGACTTACTCGTCCAGAAGGGATAGCTCGTTCAGAAGCTAGTCTGAACGAACTTCTAAACGAAAGAGATCGGTCGTTTGCCAAGTTCCAGATATTTTATGGATTTTATTTTCTCAAAGAAAGAGGAGAAAGTTTGACGCGTGCCGTGAGCTTGTCAAAGTCCATAAAGGCAGACTTGTGTGAATCGTGACACGAACTCATGTCCGACTCGAGTCTGGAGGCAGACGGGTAGACAGGCAGGTAGACAGGCAGGTAGACAGGTAGACAGGCAGGTAGACAGGCAGGTAGACAGGCAGGTAGGCAGGTGGGCAGGTAAACAGGCAGGTAGACAGGTAGGCAGGTAGGTAGCTAGACAGGTAGACAGGCAGGTAGTCAGGCAGGTAGGTAGGTAGGTAGCTAGACAGGTAGACAGGCAGGTAGGTAGGTAGGTAGGTAGACAGGTAGACAGGTAGACAGGTAGACAGGTAGACAGGTAGGTAGACAGGCAGGTAGACAGGCAGGTAGGCAGGTAGGCAGGTAGGTAGGTAGTTAGACAGGTAGACAGGCAGACAGGTAGGTAGGTAGGTAGACAGGTAGACAGGTAGACAGGCAGGTAGACAGGTAGGCAGGTAGGTAGCTAGACAGGTAGACAGGCAGGTAGTCAGGCAGGTAGGTAGGTAGGTAGCTAGACAGGTAGACAGGCAGGTAGGTAGGAAGGCAGGCATGCAGGCAGGTAGGCAGGTATAGGGGAGGGAGGGAGGGGAGGGAGGGGAAGAGGGGTGAGTTTGAGTTATTGACGGGGGGGGGGGTCGATTCCCGACGGCGAAAAATAAAAAAAGCAATTGTCAGCAGTCAACGAAGCTGCGCAAGTGAGCCCAAGAAATTGATGGATGACCTTCGAACAATTACCGACACATTACAATGTGCTAACACCCATGCATTCTGTGTTTACCGTGACACAAAGACGAGCGGTGAACAAACAAACCCGCCCGAGCAACATTTCCAATCATACTCCACCAGGACCGCTGTCACACAAGAAAAGCACAGAAGAGGCAGTTCCGTGATCCTCGTGAAGAGAACAGAAGAGAACGAACACCTTCACCATCTCAATCCAAATAGTTTTCTCAGAAGTTTCAAATTCACTGCCGGCAGTGAAACGTGCCGGCTCAGTTTTTGGGTTAGCCTTTAGCGTTACACTTAACAAAAGTTAAGGCCCCAAAAGTGGTGGGGAAAATCGATGACCCAACTCTTGGTTCGATTTCGGTATTAGGAGATTTTGCTTGATTTTGACCAACACAATCTTACAAGCGGGCTTTTATTGGGCAATAATGTAATTTGTTCATATTTTTCACCAACGTCTGTCAAAAGACTGTTCAGTGTATCGATCACTAAATTGCTAAATCTTTACAAATGGAGCCCAGTGATTCACACGTAATGACCCTCTTTTCCCACTGGGGATCGTACCACAGGGCTCTCACAGTCAAGCAGCCAATCAGTTGGGTCAAGAAAAATGGGTGCCCAAAACTGCACCACTGTACATTGACGTGAGGCAACCTTACGTCAGTATGAACAGCAGCAACGGGAACGGCGACAGCAAAAACCATAGCAACGACAGCAGAATAGCAGCAACAACCGAAGCGGCAACCTCGCCTCAACGCATCAAAACTAAAATCAGAAACCGATTCAAAACCTTTGTTAACGAACAAACCAAAACAGAGACTACAACGCAGACAAACAATGAGATGCTACTGAACTAAACACCAATCACTTTCCTGAAGAAATGTTTTCGAGTAAATTTGTCCGAGTCGTATACAAGCAGCTACTCTGAAAAGACTTGAGTGGTTTCACCGTGGAAGCGCAATGTGGGCAGTTTAATGGTGACAGCATTTCGGGGGAAAAGTACGGCTCCGAGAAGAGCCGGTAACTCTCCAATTTCTCCGGGCTCGTCTAAGAGCCGTTCTCCTCCGAGTCCACATGAGATGACTTACATAGTGTCACCGCAATCGGTACACTTAGAGACTCAAAGGTTAGATGCCTGACTGTTCGATCATAGCAGGGCAGGACCTTTCTCAAAAAGGTCCTGCTAGGATCGAAACGTCAGGCCCTCTAACTTTTGAGATTCATGTAGCGCCAGTCATTTTAGTCAGTGAGCAGTTTGCAACATTTTGGGGGTATTTACTTCACGAATAGTTCGCACAAAGATAACCGTTACGACCATTATAGCTGGAATGATTCTTGGCACGGTTACCCTGATGCCATTTCATGGCGTGGTACAGGCGGACTCGTTCCCCCTTGTCACAGGCAAGGAGCGAGTTTCCTCCCATCAGTCAGACATGGGTGACGTTGATGGAACCCGAGGGCAATCAATCAATATAAGACGCAGAGGGAAGAGGGGGAGGGAGGGAGGGAGGGAGAGGAGGGAGGGAGGGGGGAGGGAGGGAAGAGAGGGAGGGAGGGAGGGAGGGAGGGAGGGAGGGAGGGAGGGAGGGAGGGAGGGAGGGAGGGAGGGAGGGAGGGAGGGAGGGAGGGAGGGAGGGCGGGAGGGAGGGAGGGAGGGAGGGAGGGAGGGAGGGAGGGAGGGAGGGAGGGAGGGAGGGAGGGAGGGAGGGAGGGAGGGAGAGGAGGGGGAGGGGGGGAGGGAGGGAGAGGAGGGAGGGAGGGAGGGAGGGAGAGGAGGGAGGGAGGGAGGGAGGGAGGGAGAGGAGGGGGAGGGGGGAGGGAGGGAGAGGAGGGAGGGAGGGAGGGAGAGGAGGGAGGGAGGGAGGGAGGGAGGGAGGGAGGGAGGGAGGGAGGGAGGGTGGGAGGGAGGGAGGGAGGGAGGGAGAGGAGGGAGAGCTATATGGCAGAATGACTTCGGGCGGAGAGTGATTTGGGAAAAGAGAAGAGAGAAGGGTGGAGAGAAGGGGGGGGACCCAAGTACTGAACTCGAAGGTGTGGGTATGCCGGGATTATGAAAGGCTCCTGACCCGTCAATCACTGGCCGGCACAAAGGCCCGACATTCCTGCTCTGATGCAATGTCAACACGGCGTAACAAAGGGGACTTATTGAGGTCCTCGATTTCATTTTAAACTCCCCCGTTCCTTTATCTCAACCCCCCCCCCTCCCCTCCTCGTCTCCCTTTTCCTCCCAACGCCGTAAGAAGTGGAGGAAGGCCTGCACACAACTCCGGGCAGCTGTGCAGCTGCTGTACAGAATAATTATACCAAGGGTTTTGAGATATATTTCTGTCTTGGAACTGGTGATTTTTTCACGTTTATTGGCCTGGGTCTGATGCACATCGAAGGACAATTCCCCACAGCTGATAAGCATTTTTATGTCATTGGGATGAGATCTTTGAAAAGTCCATCGTGCATGGATGGATGTGCCCCATCGACTTCATTTGCTCCTCTTTGCCTGATATAATTGACTACAACCTCTTCTCCTTTACTACTCTATCGTACTAGGCCTAAGCCTATTGTTTAAAGACAAACAAATCGATGAGAAACTGACTGGGAACTAATTTTAAAAAATGGCAAAGAGAAATTTGACTGGACCGGGACTTGAACCCGAGACCTCTGGTTTTGCATACCAGCGCTCTTACCATCTAAGCTATCCAGCCCTTAGATGGTGGCTTTCCCAAGTATTCAACTCGTCTTTGCCGGTGTGGGGGTGTGTATCTCCAGGGAATGGGTTGAAGTAGAAGGTTAGGGTTGTGGGAAAGGTAAGGGTCAGAAATCCATAGTTTTAAGATCCACTGTATGCTATAGGTAATGTCAAGCTTCCTGAACACCAGCCCTAGCCTAAACGCCAGCCCTATTGCCCGAGCCCGGAGCAGAGACCGAGACTTGACAGAAAGGGCGTCTGGACTCTATGTGCGTTTAGATGGGGGACCATCTTTCCAGAAACCTCCCCGCGAGAAGAAAAGGTTCGCGGACTAACGCGGACTACCAGGCCCAGAAGCCAAGCCACACTCCATTGCCCTGCAGCATCCCACCTGCCTCAAAGCCTGCCCTCTACGGCACGTCCGTCGCTCAATTCGTTCGGGTCAAGTGCGGGTAAAGCCCCGCCTTAGGTCATGAATGCCTTAGGTCATGAATGCCTTAGGTCATGAATGCCTTAGGTCATGAATGCCTTAGGTCATGAATGCCTTAGGTCATGAATGCCTTAGGTCATGAATGCCTTAGGTCATGAATGCCTTAGGTCATGAATGTCTTAGGTCATGAATGCCTTAGGTCATGAATGCCTTAGGTCATGAATGCCTTAGGTCACGAATGTCTTAGGCCATGAATGCCTTAGGTCATGAATGCCTTAGGTCATGAATGCCTTAGGTCATGAATGCCTTAGGTCATGAATGCCATAGGTCATGAATGCTTTAGGTCGCGAATGCCTCAGGTCATGAATGCTTTAGGTCGCGAATGCCTCAGGTCATGAATGCCTTAGGTCATGAATGCCTTAGGTCATGAATGCCTTAGGTCATGAATGCCTTAGGTCATGAATGCCTAAGGTCATGAATGCCTTAGGTCATGAATGCCTTAGGTCATGAATGCCTTAGGTCATGAATGCCTTAGGTCATGAATGCCTTAGGTCATGAATGCCTTAGGTCATGAATGCCTTAGGTCATGAATGCCTTAGGTCATGAATGCCTTAGGTCACGAATGTCTTAGGCCATGAATGCCTTAGGTCATGAATGCCTTAGGTCATGAAGCCTTAGGTCATGAATGCCTTAGGTCATGAATGCCATAGGTCATGAATGCTTTAGGTCGCGAATGCCTCAGGTCATGAATGCCCCAGGTCATGAATGCCTTAGGTCATGAATGCCTTAGGTCATGAATGCCTTAGGTCATGAATGCCTTAGGTCATGAATGCCTTAGGTCATGAATGTCTTAGGTCATGAATGCCTTAGGTCATGAATGCCTTAGGTCACGAATGTCTTAGGTCATGAATGCCATAGGTCATGAATGCCTTAGGTCACGAATGCCTTAGGTCATGAATGCCTTAGGTCATGAATGCCTTAGGTCATGAATGCCTTAGGTCATGAATGTCTTAGGTCATGAATGCCTTAGGTCATGAATGCCTTAGGTCACGAATGTCTTAGGTCATGAATGCCATAGGTCATGAATGCCTTAGGTCACGAATGCCTTAGGTCATGAATGCCTTAGGTCATGAATGCCTTAGGTCATGGATGTCTTAAGGTCATGAATGCCATAGGTCATGAATGCCTTAGGTCATGAATGTCTTAGGTCATGAATGCCTTAGGTCATGAATGCCATATGTCATGAATGCCTTAGGTCATGAATGCCTTAGGTCATGAATGCCATATGTCATGAATGCTTCTCTGTCTCTCTCCCTCTGTCTCTGTCTCTCTCCTCTGTCTCTCCGTCTCCCTGTCACTATAGGTGTCTGTCTATTTGCCTCTGTCTCGCTGCCTCTCTATCTCCTGAGTACCCATCTGTCCGTCACTTTCTGCATCTATAGTATCTAACTCTGTCTCTGTCCGCGTTTTTCTCCGACTCTGTTTGTCCCTCTGTCTTCCTATCTGACTCCCTCTATTTCACTTGTGTCTGATTCCGTCTTTCTGTTTATCTATTTAGTCGAATCGACCTTTCTCATTCTCTACTGTTTTCCCTCTTCTCACGGCCTAAATTCGCAGCCGGCAGCGGGCCTGTCCAGACCTATTAGGGGTCACCCGTCACTGACTGACACACTCTCCAGTCCGGGAGCGTGCGGTGGGGAGCTGGTGAAGGCGACTGAGTACTGGAACGGCTACAGTAACTCCTGCAGATGGGAGCGAACGCACCAGCGGGCCCCGTCACGTCACGTCAAGGCACGGCATACAGGCCGAGCAGGCTGGCATCGGGCTAGGAGGCACTGCACTACGCGAACCCCACATGCACCCCTCGTGTGCTTAAAGAGACCATGCGGTACAGCTCAACCAGGGCCAGGAACCGTCTACATTACACACACGTACATGCAGTCCAGCGCAGAACGATTTAGTCTTGATGTACAACTTACTGAGAGGCATGGACAACTACTGAACAATAAGAAAACAGGCTGCCGACATAGGGTTCCTGCCACGCATTCTCTACCATGGATAGCACAAAGCTCACGTGAACAGGTTTTGAAAGAGGCAGGTGCATCAATTAGATCAGGAAAGGAAGAGTAAAATTCAAAGCACCACCCCCACCAAAACAAAACACACCTAACAACACCAGGGAAGACAGGAAGAGAAATACAGGTAGACATGGTGTGAAGTTCACGGGTAGTTTGACATCAGTTTGTGGCAGCTGAAGATGGAAGCGTACGGAGGAACACGATTACGTGTAACATCACAAAGCACATGGCGATGGTGATGACAATGACGACCATGGTGGTACTTAAACCGATGATGATGGTGACTGACGGTGGCGATGATGATGATGACAATGACGACGACGATGATAATGACAATTTTTCGGACAAACATGTTCCAGGTTATCTTCAATACCAAACATTCAAACCGAGACACTGTCACAGAAATACCTTTCGCGCTTCTGGCGCATTTCTTTTGCTAGCATCGCAGTTAATTCGCGTCCGAGTAGTGTAAAAGTTGCATCTTACGTGCGATTTGACCGTACGAAAAGCACATTCGAAAAAGATTTACACGGTTTTGGTCTGTGCTTCTGATAGAGAAATACTACTCCGGTATTCCTCGAAAAGGTCTGAGAGGCGAATTTAAAATAATTGTGCCATAGCAATTACCGTCCAATGACGACAATGTGCGTCATTCTGCCTTTGGGAAAGGTCTTACCGGATTAGGGTTGACAAGCTCTCAGATTATGAGAATTCTCTGAAAATCCGAAGTAAATCTGGTTACATGAAAAGCACTAAAGCGATATTTTGAAAGGCATTATGTTCATTCTCTTTTTATGAAGAGATGTATAGCCGGTACCAAATGACAACACTGAGCTTAACTATTTCAAGCACATTTTTGGCATATTTTGCCAAGAAAGTGACAATTGTTCTCGCTTTTTCCCATTTGGTAGGTATTCAGTATTGAGATGAGCAGCTCCCTTTCGGGCGAAAATGATATGACGTCATCATTCTGACGTCATCAAAATGAGAGTTTTAAAAACACCCCTTAAATGCATTGGCAAATATTCTCGACATTGGTAGGTTATTCAGTAAGCCCACCGACTCTAGTAGACATTGTATATACAGCACAAATCATCAAACAATTCTGACGTCTTCAAAAACAGATGCGGAAAGACCCTGTGCTCTGTCTCACAAACAGACATATTATGGCCGTTTACGAAATAAAGGCTTAGGCTCGGGCTCAGCCTTCGTTTCTGTCTGACAAAACCTGAACATCCATGTCGTGGTTTGTTTCCAAATTTGAAGGTATTCACCAAGAACTGGGGCCAAACGCTTGTTTCTAGATGCCTGTGATATTATGACGAGTAAAACCTTCACGTCGTAAAGGGCCTTTGACCTCTACTTCATTTCATTTGTATAATGACGGCTGAAGGTGCATGGTACCTTTAAGTAAAGGATCGTGTTTTGACTGAGAGGGGTTGGGTCTCGGTAATGACCGAGGATCGAGGGGCGCGCATCGCAAACAACTCCCCCGTGGAGTACAGGGGAAGATCGCGGCCTGCCTCGGTCCAGTCTACAAACCTTACCCGGGTACGTTAGTATAATGTCACCAGGATGCATGAGTGTGGGCAGGCTATGGGGGAACGTTGCTGTAGCCTGGCTATCGGTGAATTTGAATGCTGATGGAACCGAAAGTTAGTTTAAAAGACGTTTGTTTTCAAATTCATTTTGTTATGGGTGGGTCTAGTTTTGAAAAGGGTCATGTTAGAATCGAAACGTCAGACCCTTTATTATAAAACTGTCTGTAATTAGAATAAGTAAAAAAGCTATCCATGCGCTGTCGAAGTCCTCAAACTGTAATAAAATACAGGGAAGATCTTTGAAGAAAAGATTTCTCCTGATCCACAACGACAACGCACAAAATGGAAGCTGAAGTTTATTTTATTTAAAACCTCTGGTTTATTCACATTGCACCCTGTGCTGTACACTCCCCCCAATGCGGTTTAGCTCAGATTTCATGCCGTTCATGGTGAGGGCAGCAGGTCAGAAAGTAGAGTGTAGATGGAGGAAGAGCAGCGTGCAGACACAATCTGATTTTGGTCTGGGTATGCAGGTTCTGAAAGGAACCAAGGGACTCAGTATTCTAGAAACAGACTGCCCAGCCTGCCATTAGGGGAGACTTGGGTTTACAATTGTGGAGGTGAAGGACAAGGGGAGGAGGGGAGGAGTGAAAGTGGAGAGGAGGGAGGAAGAGGAGGAAGACGAGGAGGAAGAGGAGGGGAGGGAAGGGAGGAAGAGGAGGAGGAACAGGAGGCGAGGTTTGAAAGTGAAGTGGAGGGGAGGAAAGAGAGGAAGAGGAGGGAGAGGAGGAAAGACAAGGAGGGGGAGAAGGAAGGAGGGGAGAGGAGGGAAGGAAGATGACAAAAGAAGAGGGAAGAGGGAGGAGGCAGAGGATAAAGAGGATGAAGAAGAGGGGAGGGAGAGGACATGGGGTAGGTAGAAATAGATTGAAAAAAAAAATGCCTTTGCATAGCAGTATGATACCTTTCACCACTTAGCACATTTGGGCCAGGGGTTAGGGGTCAATGATTGGGGTCAAATGGTCAGGGGTCAGAGAGGTGTATTTCAAAGGATCAGATGTCAGTGGCTGGGGTTAAGGGGTCAGGCATTATGGGGTCGGCACGCTCTAGGTCATTTCTTCCGAGTAGGCTTGTAGTACATCTGACCGTCACGGTAATCAGCCTGGAAGCCATACTGCTGCAGCTGGTCGTTGTTGACCACTCCCTGGTTGGTCATCTCGGCGATGACTGCCTGGTTCTTGAGGTTGCCCTCGCAGAGGTTGTGCAGGGCAAAGATGGCCCACTGAGAGATGACTGCATCCACCCAGACGCAGGGGAGGAAGAGTTAAGGAGAGATCACATTCAAACAATCAGAATGAATCTAAATCAAGGCTACCAAATAGAACTGGGAGGGGTGACTAGTCTCAAGCAAGGCATAAGCCTCCATCCCTATTGGTGGTAGACTGCCTGCCACGTCTGGCAAATAGAACTGGGAGGGGTGACTAGTCTGAAGCAAGGCATAAGCCTCCATCCCTATTGGTGGTAGACTGCTGCCACGTCTGTCAAATAGAACTGGGAGAGGTCCCTTATTGGTGGTAGACTGCTAGCCAAGACTAATAAAGAGAACTAGACGAGATGGTTCATTTGAAGCAAGGCATAAACCCTTTATCTCTGTTGGTGGTAGACTGCCAGCCAAGGCTGACAACAGAACTGGGAGGAGTGGTTTGCCTGAAGCAAGGCATCCCTGCTGTCAGTAGACTACCTAAGCTATGAAAAATCACCAGATGCATGTCAGGCCAGTGAATCCCAACAGATCCAGGTGGCCTGAGGCTAGCCACATCAGTGGCCTGAGGCTAGCCACATCAGTGGCCTGAGGCTAGCCACATCAGTGGCCTGAGGCTAGCCACAACAGTGGCCTGGGGCAAGCCACACCAGTGGCCTGGGACTAGCCGCATCAGTGGCCTGAGGCAAGCCACACCGGTGGCCTGGAGATAGCCACATCAGTGGTCTGGGCTAGCCACCTCAGTGGCCTGAGGCTAGCCACATCAGTGGTCTGGGCTAGCCACATCAGTGGCCTGAGGCTAGCCACATCAGTGGCCTGAGGCTAACCACATCAGTGGCCTGAGACTAGCCACATCAGTGGCCTGGGGCTAGCCACATCAGTGGCCTGAGACTAGCCACATCAGTGGCCTGGGGCTAGCCACATCAGTGGCCTGAGGCTAGCCACATCAGTGGCCTGAGGTTAGCCACATCAGTGGCCTAGGGCTAGCCACATCAGTGGCCACTGGTAGCCAGGCCAGTCCGTGGGGTGTTCGTGGCTGACAAAGAGGCTGCCCCATTGGCAAGGATACAAGGGTTGCTATCATCAATGTTGCATTGCTCCAAGAGTACAGGAATGCCCAGCAGGTCACGCACCTAGGAGTGCAGGAGCAAAGGAGGGAGAGACCGCTTGTTAGAAAGGAGAACAAGTATCCAAGTATTCATAAGCTTCTTGGATGCCCAATTAATTGTCATTAACTTTTGGTTTGTATTTCTGTTTCTTTATAACTTGCCTTTTAACGAGGCCAGAAGATTACATGAGGTTAAGGTCAGGAGAAAAATGAGTACAATACAGAGGAGTAGGACTCAAATACGTGTCTGAGTCCCCAAACATTGAGTCTTTTTGATGACTTTTTGCTTTTCTAAAAATATGTGAACTTTGTGTGGTCCCCCCACACTGCTTTAGCTGAGTTTGCAATTGTTGTTTGCATCTGAATGACAATGGGGATGTGATCCCTAGAGATATACTAGTGAATAAATGCTTCAGTCTGGCGCCCTCAACATACCAAAGACACAGTAGTTGACCATTGTGAGGTTTGGCTTGGGGATAGAAGCAGAGATAGAGAGAAAATCAATTTCATCTTTTTGCCCAGACTTGTAAGAGTCACGCCAAAATGCCTTAAAAACCATTCCGATGCATCAAACCAGTTACCCCAAACAGTGAATGAAATCATCAGCATGTTCAAGTCTGTGGCTAAATCAAGGCCACACTGTGCAAGCCAGTGACACATCTTTCCTGCTTGCTTTCAGGGGAAAAAATACGTATCTTGACGGGTGAGCTAAGTCAGAGAACGGACACATTCTTGGCAGACTGACAATTCCCCAGAATACTTTCTCTCTCTCAATCCACCCCCCACACCCCACACACACCCCAACCCCAGCCTGCTCCACCCAGAACAAGACATCTAGCAAAAATTACTTCACCACAAAGAGAGAGGGGATATTATTGGCAAAAGGCCTTGGACGTCAAGTCAATTTTTAGCTGGTCCTTTGCCAAGTTCACAAAACTGGCCAGACAAAGAAGCCTTTAAACGTTGCACTGTTGTCTGAAACCAATCCTGAGCCTGCTCTGGAGCCAAAATCATTCACACAAAGACCTCACTCACAGAACTTTCCTTTCTTTCTTTTCTCCACGAATTGGCAAATTGAAGCCGGCTACAATTTGACGCAAGTAGCACTGTAGGGCGTGTATCCATACAAAAAAAAACCTGATATATGCTGGCATCGACTGCAAGCAAGTAAATAGCTGAAAGCAAGCAGTAAATTGACAGATCTGAATAGTGAAAAAGGCAGACTCAGTCTTCGAGAAAAGTCCTGCAAGGATCGGAACGTCAGGCCCTCTACATTTCTGGGACAGATCTGAAATTAACTCCTCCATCAACAATGTGCCTTTGGTTGGCCATGCAGAAAAGTACTCCATGAATAATACACTTCAAGAATGCTGGAAAGTACTTGACCAACATTTTGAGCAACGCTTGTCAAAATCCATGTATCCACTGCTGACATGATTGGACAACAACAGCCAGACTTCAAAGACTTGTGATTCCTACTCAAGTGTGGCTTGAGTTTTATTGTCCATGATTTGAACCCTGACTCGAGGCTCAATAACCAATGACTCAAAGCTCAAACTTGGCCCTTTTGACCAGGGACCAACACCAGTCATGTTTCCTTAAATGAGCTTGCCCACCCTAACTTAAACTTTGATCCACGCTAATTAAAGAAAGGCAGGAAACAAGTCAGAGGCAACTGAGATCGCATCTACTAGTGTGGCTTGTGATCCGGTTTACACCAAAAAGATTGGTCGTTCCTGCTTAGCATATTTTCATGCTTAAGCAGCTCTGCGAAAATGGCTCTAGTAATGTGGAGGTTTAGCGTTGATGTGGAGGTTTAGTGTTGATTGGCAGAGCAGACCAAATACCTCCACCCAACCCCCCCCCCCTGACTTTTGTGTCGCCAATATCGGGAAGTCCTTGGGGTATGGCAGCCAGTTCCTTGCACTTTCCCAGAGACCCAAAATGATTTGCAGGGTAGTGGTCAATGCTCACCTTATAGCAGGCATGAGGACAGGAAATGAGCATGAATTAGGGGAGGGAAAGGAGAAGGGAGGGAGAGGGGGAGAGAGGGGGAAGAGAGAGATAGAGAGAGAGAGAGAGAGAGAGAGAGAGAGAGAGAGAGAGAGAGAGAGAGAGGGGGGGAAGAGAGAGAGAGGGGGGAGAGGGGAGAGAGAGGGGGAGAGGGGAGAGGGGGAGAAAGAGAGAGAGAGAGAGAGGGAAGAGAGAGAGAGTGAAAGAGGGGTAGATAGAGATAAGTGCAAGGGAGAGAGAAGAGAGAGAGGGACAGAGACATAGTAGTAGGGAAGAGAGGGAGAGAGACGGAGGGAGACAGAGTGAGAGGGGAGAGAGGAGAAGAAAGGGGGAGAGAGGGAGAGAAGGAAAGCAAAAGGGGAGAGGAGAGAATGAGAAGGGGAGAGACAGTGGGGAGGGAGAGAGAGACAGTGGGGAGGGAGAGAGGGGAAGAGAGTGGAGAGAGAGAAATAGAGAGAAAGGGAGTGAGAAATAGAGAGAGAGAGAAGAGAAAGGGAGAAAGAGAGAGAAAGAGAGTGAGAAATAGAGAGAGGAGAGAGAGGGAGAACTAGAGAGAGAGAGGGAGGGGGAGAGACAGAGAAAGAGAGAGAGAGAGAGGGGGGAGAGAGAAGGAGAAATAGAGAGAAAGTGAGTGAGAAATAGAGAGAGGAGAGAGAGGGAGAACTAGAGAGAGAGAGGGAGGGGGAGAGACAGAGAAAGAGAGAGAGAGAGAGGAGAGAGAGGGAGAAATAGAGAGAAAGTGAGTGAGAAATAGAGAGAGAGAGAGAGAGAAATAGAGAGAGGAGAGAGAGAGGCAGAGTGAGAGGGGAGAGAGGAGAACAAGGGGAGAGAGAGGGGGAACAAGGGGAGAGAGAGGGTGAGAGAAGGGGGAGAGAAATACTTAAGTTGTCAAGTTGCTGGATTGAGTTGCACGCCAATGAGGCTAATTACCTGACTAATTGACTGTGTCCAACCACTAGCTCAGTAATCTGTAGGGCCTACCCACGCACAAAAGTACAATCTAATTGTTCTTCATTTATTTTTTGTCAAGGAGGAGCGGCAACTACAACTGGTGTCGGCTTTCATTCCAGAAAAACAACTTTCTCCTTTTTCTTCTCGTCTTTTTTTCCTTGTTCTCTTCTTGGACAGAATAGCGTACAATTACTCCCTCCCTCCCCGTAATTTGTCGGCGACCGGTGTAATATTACAGTCAGCAATATTGGCAAGAGCACTGGGGCACCATGTGAGCTGTTTTTAATGAGCCAGGGGCAGAAACAAAAACAAGAAAATGCCCGAACCCTTTCCTCCCCTAAACAAAGCCTCTGCCTCGTACTAACTCCTTGAAGCTCACACCAACAAGCGTTTACCCTTTCAAACATAACATTGTGGTCTTTATGAGAGGCCCCCAGATTAGGGCCAACCTCCGCCCCTCCCCCACCCTCCAACAAAATAAGTATCCAAGACAGACCCCTCAGAAAGGCACTCAACTGGAACCAACACTTCCTGGCATGTAATTAATCGCAGTAACAAAAGCAAGGATATTTTTTAAGGAGGGGAGGGGAGGGGGTTAGGAGGGGCCGAGGGAGAAAGGAAAGCCAAGGTTAAGTTTACATGGCCCCTGCGTTCTATAAGTGGCTACTGTTGCTAGTTTTGGGGACATTTTTTTGGACACTGAGGGAGAGCAAGCTCTTGTCCCCTCATCTATTCTGGCCGGAGGGAGTTACTTGCAGCAGTCCCTCACTCCTCCCATTAGGCATTGGACAATGAGGCACATGCAGAGGTCTCCGTGACTCGGAGGCACATCTGCACCGAGCAAGCCTCTAAGTCCCCACTACTGTTCTCCGGGGCTCGCTAAGCACATATTTTGACAAATTTGACCCACAATTTAATGACATCGCCAGCCGTCAATCATGAGCACATTCTCTAGCTCTTGATCCCTACCCACGAGGGGGATAGAAGTTGATGGACAAGTGGTCTTGATGCTTGAGCTGAAATTTTGGCATTTTTTCTTCTTTTTTTGGAAAAGGGAGAAATCAGCGATCGAATGTATTACAAAATCTATGAGCCTATAAGGAACAAAATGGAGATTGATTTTGCAATGCTTCAGCTAAAATAAATAAAATAATTCACTTTTTGAAATAATAATGTTGCGTGATGACAATCAAATCAACAATACAGAAGCTTGCTACCGGCTCTTTGGCTCCATAAGGCATTTGCAAGTGTGCAGGACACTATCGGGTGCACACCACTTAACAGACTTGAGTCTGAGTCCAAGGCACATTTCTCAAGACCAAGGCTGTGGGTCTGAGTATGAGTCTGAGTGGGCTCAGGCTTCGTCTCCGTCTGACAAAACCCGAAAATCCAGGTCGTAGTTTGTTTCAGAAATTGAAGGTTGGTTGGCTTGATAGGTACAGAGTATTCTCCAAGAAACTGGGGCCAACGCTTGTTTTTAGAAGCCTGTGATATTATAACGAGTAAAAGAAATATGACCGAAGCCTAAGCCCGAGCCTAAGCCTTCATTTAAAAAAATGGCCCTGGTCTGAATTATTTCTTATCAAGACTCAAGTGTGAGTCATGAGAAATAAGACTCACGTCCAACTCAAGTCTGAGTCAGAGTCACAAGTCATACAAGTCAGCCACAAAATACTGTAGGTCCAAAATGGCACCTATTGGTGCTTATTACAGCTAAGTGCACAACTTTACATGAAGGCAATCAAGACACTCAGTGATCTTAAGGACAACTTGGAGATTCAATCCTTCAGCATTTACGCAAATTGGGAGCTTTAAAAGTTCAATTTGGCAACAAAAGTGGACAGGTGTGTGTTACAAAGACTGCCAACAAATATTGGTTCCTGAACTTCCTGGAAAACAATAAACCCCAGTTCAGCATAATGCATGGCACTACTTCCTGCTGACAATCTTCATTAGATTTCTATTGACTGATCAAAGTCAGAGATGAGAAACATTGTGGTTTGGGAATTCCACCGTTAGCCACAGACCAAAATATTTCTGTGAAAGTGCTGTCCACGGAGGTGGTGTGTCCCCTCAAATTAAGCAGCAGCACTTTGTTCTTCTGCCAGCAAGTTCACACCTGTAATCCTTCAGAGAGACAAATAAAAAACCAAACCCCAAAACAATTCAGGGTGAATTCTTGACTGTAATTGACCACAAAGTAGTAGAGAGTGCCTGCATGTAAATGTATGTGTACATCTCATAAGCAGTCAATTCTCCTGTTAAATTTCAAAAATGGCAACCCCTAAAAAAAACCCAACCCCAAATAAAGCCGCCGACAAGCTGTAAGGCATGTACCACCCACTACTGCCAACTTCCGGGATGAGATCATGTGACGCTCGGCCAATTTGCCACTATGTCCCGAGGCTGCCAGGAAATTGTAACGTTAACTTTTGCCTGAAAAAGAAGTGGGTTGCGGTCTCACACCAGCACAAATGCCAATCTTACTTTTCTCAGCTGGGAAATTTAAGTTTGACAAAAGGGTGGAGGGGCATTTCTGAGGGGAGATTGTAAAATCCGGACCATACGTTGCAAGAGATACAAGTAACATGTTTATGATTCTTTTGTATTAAAATAACAAATTAATGAGAGTAAGAAATCATAACAACAACTATTTCTTCAGAGTTTGCAATGAGGGGACAGCCCATGTACAAGCACTATGAAGGTGGGATCGTTAATCCCAAACAAAAGTAGGCAGGTACATCAATTCTGCTGACGAGTCTGAAAAAAAAAGTCTTTTAAAGTGCTATACTTGGAA
>OX465103.1:27468834-27528161 GCA_949987565.1 Luidia sarsii | reverse complement strand
GGGGGGGGGGGAAGAGAGAGAGCCTCAATGAACCCTGACAAAAACCTGAGAACAAGTGGGGTTTATTCTGAGTCAATTTGATTTAAATTGGAGTGACTTGTTTTGTGGGGGGGAGAAACGTTTGTTGTACTGGCCATTGGAGAAGTGGCCTGGGACTAGCACAGGAGCGGAAACCCAATCCCCGGCCCTCAAATTGACTGCATGGGAAAAGTGGAAAATGTCCAAATACATGTACAGCCAGTCTGGTAAGACAGAGAGGAGACTGCGTGGTAATGACACTTGACAAGAGGTATTATTAGCTGATTGGGGGGAAGAGGGGGTGGCTGGGAGAAAGGGGTGAAGTTGTCAGGGTGTGGGCGGGCTAGGGGTGGGGGGAAGGGGAGGGTGGAGTGGACCAAATATCTGAAGGGATGGTGAGGTACAAGTTGAAGTATTTTCCAAAGGGCAGTATTCTTAGGCAGGAGTGAGTTAGTTAGTAGGTCTGCTGGTCTGTCTGTTAGTCGGTCGGCCGGTTCGTTGTCTGCAAGTGGGACTTTGGCACTTACAAGTGTCCAATCTAAACACAAACTGGTTAATAAATTCCCAAATTAATTTACGACTGGAGGATAGTTTGGCATAGAACCAACAAAGGGGAATGCAGCCAGAGCTAACCTGGCATACATGCATACTGATGGATAAGGATGCCATGGTGCAATCACAATCGGAAAAGAGCTGGTAACACAATGTTCCAGACAGTGTGCACTCTGCCCATCGTCAAACGACTAGAGGAACAGCAGACTGGAGGGACCATGCACAAGAACACACATTTAAGGACAACTATGAGCAATTGATAAACTCATGAGAAGCACCAGACTACAGACCACATAGGACAGCGTACAGACGACAGTCAACAGACCAGACCAGGGTTTGACGGCAGATGAAACTGTGAGACGGACTGCCACACACATCTGATGACAGACCACCTCGGGTCACCCTAAGGGATCAAGATCATGCTTGAAAACAATATACACAAAATAATTATACACAAAAACTGTACAGAGTACAGAGTACAGAGTACAGAATATAGAGTACAGAGTACAGAGTACAGAGTACAGTGTACAGAATATAGAGTATAGAGTACAAAGTACAGAGAACAGACTATAGACTACAGAGTACAGGGTACAGTGTACGGAGTACAAAGTACAGAGAACAGACTATAGACTACAGAGTACAGGGTACAGTGTACAGAGTACAAAGTACAGAGAACAGACATAGACTACATAGAGCACACATGTACTGTAGAACATAACAGACTATAGACTACAGAATAGAACATACATGTAGTAGAGAATACAGTATACAGAAAGTACTGTAGAATATGGAGTCTTCCCCTATCCAATCCAATCCAATCCCATCCCATTGATTCTGAATGAAATTCTTGGGTGGGCTGAAGTTTGACAGGACTACAAAGCAGACGTCATCTTGAGTGGGAAGCCCCAGCAGGCAGACAGTAACAATACCTTCACTCCAACCAGCGGGAGCAGCTTCTCATCTTAAACCCTCCCCTACCCTCTCCTCCCTCCCCTCATCATCTCCATCTCCCAGACAGATCCTCGCGGGCCCCCAAGGCAAGGTTTGGGAGGGTTGGTGGAGGCAGAGGAGGGCAGGGCAGAGGCTACAGTAGCTTGGGCAGTTTAGCGGCTTGGGGCAAGCACTTGTGACATTGCATGTTTGCGCTGAGATTGGCAGAGCACTTGAGGATTACAGTTCACTGAAGACGCTGACAGCCGTTTACATAAACGTCTATAAAGGCGATGATGTGAATGAGGTTTAACAAGGGATGGGGCGGGATTGTCACACAGTGACCAGAGGGAGTCTACTAGAAAGCGAGGACAGGGTTGCTACATTGGAAGAAGGGACACTGAGGTGAAGTGGTAGTGGGGAGGGAGGGTTGGGGTGGTGCTTGATGCCCGAAGCTGAATCAACTCAAGATGCGACTAACTCTTGCCTCTTGATGTCCTCCGGACTTGTGCCCATCTCAAGCCACAATACCCTCTTCATGGAGATCATCACTTCTCATCGCACTGCCAGCCCATTCTTCATTCACAGATTGCCAGATTCTCACGACCTTCTTCGCGATTATCAAGTGCTCTCTTGTTAATACACTGTCCACACTGGACTTTCGAAATACACATTTTTACCCAGACAAAACTCTTACTCACTGCTTGAGACAGTGGGTTGAGTGCCTGTCCATTGAGACACATCTAAGGCAGTATACCCATTGTGCCAGCTGCCATTCCTGTCTGGTACCTGAGCTCCTCCCCTCATTCTTCTTATGTCTCCTTTTTATCATCAGTTTATTAGAGGTAGGGTACACCATAAGAGGTACATGTAGGGCACACCATTCGCAAAGGTCACATAATCACTTCCATACTTTGTCAAACTCAATGTATACATATACAATTACACACCTGCGTAATTTTTGGCTCAATTCGTCAACCGTGTCATGAAAAACGGAAATGAAATTAAAAACTAACTTTTTTCAGACATCGAGGGCAGTATTTGTAAAAGGAAGTCTTTGTTCCAATGATTGCATAAGAAAAAAACATTAACTTTCAAACTGCAAATGATTCCCTGGGTTAGGCTTGGTGAAAAACTCCTTCACTAAATGATCGTAAAGCATACATTTTGACAGTACTTAAATCAACAGGTTTAGGGATAGGACTGCAAGGAAAAACAGGAATTTTCAGAAACTTTTGTACACAACCAATTGGGTTTCTGTTGCATGATCCTGTGATGACATCACAAATTTGCTCATGAATATTTAAATTCTCATAAAAAACTTAAAACTTGCAAAAACACCCCCAGAACAAGTGTGATTACCAGTTTGATTGTTAGCAACAGTGCAAAAGAGTTAGCATGAATTTAAATGATAAAATGTCTATTGCAGCAGCCTTAAGCAGTTTGCAGAATTCTGATGACACCATTTGTATACTGCAGGTCATCCTAGTCAGTAAAACAGTTTGCAACATTTGCACATTGTGATTTATTGTGACATTGAGTGCAAGAGCTAGGAATTGCATTTCCTCCCCAATAAAGTATCAAGTACACTGTACCATACATCGACTTCTCGCTCCGTACTTTATTTCAATAAAAACACAAATTCTAGGGTTAAGAGTTGAGACTCGCCAAAAGATTGACACGTTGGAAACAGGGCATTGGATATAGGAGTCCGACCACCCGCTAAGGTTTTTTTTTTTTAGGGGGAGCAATAATATCGGTTTGTCAGAATTATAGAGTCAACCCCAGGACCTCTAGTCTATGTCCTAGGCTACACACTCAAGGGCTACCTCTCCCCCCCTCCAAAAAAACCCCTCTCTCAGCTTGCTGGAGGGAACTGCAACAGGGAAAGGGTGACACGGAATTGCTGCTGAGAACTCAATATTCTCCCCAGGAGGCCTCTTACCTCCTGCCAGAAAAATGTGGATGTCGGCCAAGGCAAAATAAAATAAAAACACCTCCGCCGGCGTGACAAAAATATTGAAGGACCTCTCTCAAGAGCAGACAGCCTTGGAGAAAGGTCCTGCTAGGATTGAAACATCGGTAGTCGATTTTGCAAGACTCATGCGCAGAAACCATACAGCCTTTCACAACTAATGATGGGTTATCAATCATTAATTGAGTTATGATGCAACGTATGGCTTTGTCAAATCCAGTCTAGGCCACAAACATTGATGAGATTTGCATTTTGGTCAATTTAGTCGGTAAGCAATTGGCAGCATTTATGTACAGTATATTAAAATCATTTCTCCTTTGTCCTCTGTCTGTCATCCATGTCCCAGTTAGTCCCAGAAAATGTGCTAGCATCCAAACATCGGATCCTACATGTACTTTTCGGTCATTGTCAGCAATTTTGAAAAATGGCAAAGAAAACTAGGACTGGGATTCAAAACCTCTGGTTTTGTGTACCAGTGCTTTTACCATCTGAGCTATTCAGCCCTTAGGTGGTAGCCTCCCCAAATAGTCAACTACATGTTCCTATAGCAGTTAGCAGCATTTTCTATGGCACCTTTATTTTGTATACTTCAGCTCATAGTCAGTAAGCAGTTTGCAGCATTCAGTTACCGGTATTACACCATTTGTATAATGCAGGTCATTCTATTCAGTGAGCAATTTGCAACATTTGTGCATCACTTTACAGTTAACCAATCAGACTACATGTACTTAAACACACCTTAGTATTTACTTGTACCACAGAAAGCCCCACATCCAAACAACACCCAAAATCTACAGAACTACAGTACAGTGCATTTCAAAGTCGTTTACCCAGTGACAACTAGGAAGCATTTACTTTAAAATAGAAAACACCCCAGTCCACCCCCATGGGATGCCATTGTGCATATAGTGTAAGGAACAATGTAAGGAACTCTGCAAATGCATTTAGATCTTGACAGAATCACTGTAATTATTCTTTTAAAACACCACAATTTAAGTGATTCTCCAAGTACAGAAATTCAAACACAATGCCTTTTCATACCCACATTTTTATACACAGAAGGGCAATATGGATGACATGAATCTAAACAGTTTAAAGACTGTTGCAACAACTCTACAGCACATACTGTAGTCTGCATACTGTACATTGTAAAGGTTTTGACAGTGTATCAACCTTAGTTTTCTTACAGAAAGAAGTACTACATAGTCAGCGGCAGCCAGCCTGGCATCTTGAGACCACACGAGGGCAGTGTGCTCCCAAGACGCCAAGCTCTGTTTGTTTGTTCGTAGTAAGAGATCCCTATAGCCTAAAACTGTGTGAATACTAGTCAAGCACATGCAGCCTTGGCTCTTGGGATGTCTGGGGTGGTTGAGGTCTAGAAGGGGGTTGACTGGACTAGCTGTTAGACTCTTAACCTGGAGTAACCCCTGTGAGGAGATACAGTCGTCATGACTTTGTTGCCTTTTTTTTTGCTTTTTTTGGGGGGGGAGGTGTACAGGTACCAGTATAGGGTCAAAGATGTGAAGAGGTCACTGACCTCTCAACGCAGCAGGGGCTTGAAATGAATGGAAGCCATTGATGATTGAGCCAGGGTCCCACAGAAATTGTATCCCATTTTGAGACCATTTTTAACTGGCCTAGATGGCCCACAAAAATCTGTACACCTCTTTCAGGCCACTGTTTACTGGCCTAAGTGCCGACAATAACAATACTCATTTTTGAAGACAGCATTAAGCCCCCTGTACCCCTTCAACGAGTTTACTTTGAGCTCGGTACCCTGCCAAGAAAAACTGGCCTTTGTGCCCTCAATAAACGTCTATTCTTTAAGGCCAAAGTGGCCTCGGTCTAAACAGGAGAGCAGATTTTATAGATTCATTCACTCTCTTTGTTTTCTTCAGGGAACGATGTCTGGAATCTGAAGTTGAGGTCAAGATAGGACTTGTGAAATGGAGTCTTACCTTGTCCTGGTTGGCAGTGTGGCCGTGGCACATGTTCCCAATCAGACGGACCAGGTCCCTCTTGAAGCCAAAGACGGGGTTGGCCTGGGCTCTAGCGCCCTCTAGCCTCTGCGTTGAGGTGAAGTGGTTGGTGCCTCTCTTGCCCAGACTGTGCGCCCGATCTAGAAGACCTGCTCGCACAGGAAAAACCAAAACAAGTAAACTCAACTCCTTAAAGATTGAATGTTTCTATACTATGGTTATGCAATCTTGGTTTGGTTTTGCAAAGTATATGTCCATGACCTGAATGAATCGGCTAAGGCTTGCATTTATACACGATTCTATTGGAAGCCACTGGCTAGTGGGCTCAGACAATCTGCATAGATGTGTGTGTTATTTCCAGCCGTAGCCAATGTATTCAGACACAGCCACATACTGAATTCAAGTCACATTGTGGGAGGAGAGGGAGGAGATGAGAGGAGGGAGAGAGGATGAGAGGAGGGAGAGGGGATGACGGAGAGGATTTGAAGGCGAAGATTTCACGTTTTCAAGTTGTGAGAATTTAAAGAAGGTGACCATTGATTGAATAGGTCTTTATGGCGTGTGTGTGAACCTACCAAGGCTGCATTCAAGCAGAGATGAGCGCTGCTGCAAGACACAAGCCCCTTGGACATCACCAGTCACTGTGCACAGAATGCCGAGTAGTCTCAGGACAAGCTGGGGTTTCTGGCCGAGAAGGAATTAGATTTGAGAAGGGTGAATAGTCTCATCAAAGGCAGAACAAGGAAAATGTCTATTAGAGTATTAACAGAGACCACTACGCATCCGCACACTGCCACGCAAATGCCGACGGAAATTACTTACTCACCAGGAAGTTTCTAATGGTATCAAGACATTCCATGATTTTTTAGCGCTCGAAAATCTGCCATTTTCGAGAGAAGAGGTAACCTGTTGAATGTCCAACAATCGCTTCACAGATTTTTGGAAATTCCTTCCCTCATATCTTTCCGTTCCGTCTGTCAAATTAGGGGCTACCTACAAATTGCGTTAAGTTATAGTTGAAACAATTGATGATTTCTTGAACGAGCTGCCGGTGTTTGTGAGATTTTAGTACTTAAGCACTAGGACCAATTTCACAGAACTGCTTTAGCACAAAATGTTGTGATTCATAAGATCACTTTGCCAACCCAAACTTCACTCATGTATCATTGTCCAAGTATGTGAAGAACAGTGGAATGCGTTACATTGTGATGTGCTTTGTGATTCTCTTTACACGGAGAAGACTGTTCATGCTTAGGCCTCTTGTCAAAAAGATCATCGGTTGGGTATCAGATGATTTGACCCGTCCGATGACGTTTCCACCGGATAGCCATCGTGTATTTTTCACCCCAGAGTCCAGTACAATCGGCTTTCTACCGGGGGAAATTTTATCGGTCGGATGAATTCAACCGGCACTCAACCGATGATCTTTTTGACAAGATACCTAAGCAGAATTTCACACTTTAAAAGCGACTCTATGAAACTGGGCCCTGATCCCAGGAGCTTCAGAGAACAACACAGACTGGTTGGGCTGCAAACTGCCAAGTCACCTCATGTCAAAGCAATTACTGGAATGTTACTGGTATAGAGACCATGGCTGCTCCCTACAAGGACACTCTCCCTCCCAAGGCAAACCACTCTCCTAGGAGACACGACCACTCTGTCAAACATGACGCAGATTTCGTTTAGAAAAAAAGGAAAACAAACATTTCTGGCGCGTTGGTGGGCAACGGAAGTAGGAAATCAGTACAACAGACTAACAAGGAGATTCAATAAAGTGATTAATCGGCTAATAATTAATTACAGCTTATAATGACTTGACTAGGTCGCAGATGAAGATGATAGACTTCCACTCATTGCCAGACGAGACAACAAAATGCTGACTCACAGACTTCTTGTTGAATGTTTTGAATGGCTTCTCCCGTACATGTATGTCCCTACCACTCTACCACATCTCAACCTCCCCTCCCCCTTCCCAACCATGTCCAGACAAGATCGATGCCTGTATAATCTGTCCATTTCCTGCGACAACTCATTGTTTCCTGGAGGGCCAGCAAGGCCGTCAGATTCAGCGCCGCTACTTGACAAAGGCGGGAAGGCCAGTCACTGACAGAGAAACAACAGGCACAAAGGGAAGCACTTTCTTCCTCTCATCAAGAAGCTTGGGGCAATATTTCTTGACACAAAAAGTTCTGGACAGGAGGTCTAGTGACCCCAGAATCTCTCACTTTCACTTACTATAGCTGTGCACAAAACAGGTTTCAAGTTTGATAAGTATTGAATATGTAAACTATGTACTGATATGCAATGTGCATTAACAATGACCTTAGGGCAGCGTAGCGGGATGAGGCAATTTGTCATCAAATGTCATCAATAAAGAAATAAAAATGAAAGCTTGATATCTTAACTACCGGGTAGACATCAAGTGTAATATTTGAACACCATTTGTCCTGATTGTGCAAGAGACAACTCTAGCCAGCTGGTCCAGTGCGATCACACACTGCATTAGATCAGTGCAGAAATCACTAGAACGGTCTGATAGATATATGTCAACCTCTGAGTAGTGTTTTGCACCCTCTACCAGATGCTCAGGCAGCAATGCATGCTGTATGATTTACTCCACAGCCTGCTTGATGGCAAGACAAATCACAGACAGCTTGGGTGGGATGCGAACATTCACTCCGACTTCCTAGGACCCTTTTCCAAAACCCGGCTTAAGCTTTGGCTCCGGCTTCGTCTCTGTCATCCAAAAGCTGAAAACACAGGTTGGAATTCTTTGTTGAAGTTGAAGCTTTGGATTCTTTGTCAAAACGCAGTATAACATTTAAAAAACAAAGCCATTTTCATGTCTTGTAAATTGGATGAAAGAAATGGAGGCAAAGCCGGAGCCTGAGCCTAAGCCAGGTTTTGGAAAAGGGCCAGAAGCAGTCTTCTGTAATGATCACTTGACCACTGGGCTTGTTGAGAGAGTTGTGGACTAGAATCTACATGATGGCGTGTGTCCTGGGCCCAATCTAATAGAGTTGCTTAAAGGCCCTATACCGGTACAACATTGGTAAAAGTCAAAAGATAGTCACTCACAGTTTGTATGTTAAACCACTAAACATTCCAATCCAAACATTCCAATCCTGTGAAGGTTTTATCTCAAATGGTAATCTGAGAAAGTAGAAAAGGACAAAAAACCATCACGGTTTATGCACCGTTCTGTAGTGTAAGAAATAGCTTATTACTCGCGAGTAATAAACTACCGGTATTTGTCGATGTTTGAGTGAAGATTTCTCGAAAAGTACAGCATCCAAGACCGTAAGATTTCAACATGAGGATTCTATCATGACCATCTACAAACTGTGTGAATTAGAAGGAAATCTGCGGACATCAATGTTTTCCGATCTTCCCAATGTTGTATTGGGCCTTTAAGCATCAAAATCTGCTCTAGCATGAACAGCCTCACTGAATAAAATCAGGTTACCAGCCAAAGTACCATTTGTACTCTGTGCTAAGCAGTAAGCACCCAGCGGCCATGACTGGAATACAAGTTGAGGACAGCAAGCATCAAATGAAGTATGGCCGGCAATCTTGTATTAAACAAGGTTGTATTTCCATGCTAAGCACCCAGGATTGGAATACAAGTTGAGGGCAGCAAGCATCAAATGAAGTATGGCCGGGAATCTTGTATTAAACAAGGTTGTATTTCCATGCTAAGCACTCATGATTGGAATACAAGTTGAGGGCAGCAAGCATCAAATGAAGTATGGCTGGCAATCTTGTATTAAACAAGGTTGTATTTCCATGCTAAGCACCCATGATTGGAATACAAGTTGAGGGCAGTAAGCATCAAATGAAGTATGGCTGGCAATCTTGTATTAAACAAGGTTGTATTTCCATGCTAAGCACTCATGATTGGAATACAAGTTGAGGGCAGCAAGCATCAAATGAAGTATGGCCGGCAATCTGGAATTAAACAAGGTTGTATTTCCATGCTAAGCAGGTTTTCTTGTTTAAGCGGCTCTATGAAATTGGGCCCTGGTCAAATACAGATGAATGTATGTTATGATTTAAACCCGTGGGAATGCGATGAAGTACAAGTGTGGCCCTCAGCGGCTCGGGTGGGATTCAAACCGACCAAAATGGGAAAAGAAGGTTTGTGGTGACACCATGAAACACATTTTTTTTTTAGATGGAGTGTAGCTCTGGAAAGCTGCGGTAGCTCAACATTTTTTGCAGTGTGTACTCAGCCCGTTGTCAGGTGACTAACCTTCCACTTGCTACTTCCACCGGACAAACCTTCAAATCTTATCAAAAATGGAAATGCCCTCAAACTCGTAAATTTTCAAGATCAGAAATCCCTGCATTTGTATCGATAATCTTTATTTTCTTGGCTTGTACCCACACTCATGTTTATGTAAATGTTTCCATAATTGTACTCAAGTACAAGTTCTCATCTTTGTACTAATGTTCAAGAACTCATACTCATACTGCTCATGGCCAAGTACTCATGCTTATAGTAATGGCCAACTATCTGCACTTGTACTCATGGCTGCTGACTCCTATCCATGGCAAATTTCTTCTACTCTTGGCTAAGAACTCACGCCAGAACTCATGGCCAAATACTTGGTGCTTATACTCATGGGTATTTCTTTGTTACCTGTCATTGTAGCTTAGCATTAGTACTCATGACTAAGTACTCACATTCATAGCCAAGTATTCACATTTTCACTCTTGGCTAATTTTGCACACTTGTATTCTTGGTCAAGTACTAATACTCATACTCATAGCAAAGGACCCATACTTGTACTCATGCATGTACTCATTGCTCATTACTCATTACTCAAGTATCTACACTTGTCCTAGAGGCAGATTATTACGTGACTGGCTCTGAAATAAAGGTCCTTAAGTCGCTGTTCCACCCAATAGGGGTGTTTTTTTTTCTTAAAATTTCTTGTTTTTTGAAGTTTTGATACAGTTGATGTCCATTCTTTCATAATCAGTTGGAGGAACCGTCAATTTATGTCAATAAAGATGAAAAATAAAGCATTTTGTGAGCTTCACCTTGCCACTTTTATCTGCCAGTAAAATGTTTAAGAAGCCATTTCTTTATAAGGCATTTCATTTTCAGTGACAGAGAACACTGAATTTCAATACATCTCAGGAATGGAACGCGCTATACAAAAGGTCAAACCTGCTTCCTAATAACGCTTATTTCATGCTCTTCCTGACTAAGGGTAGAACTTCAAATATATCTTTTTCGACTTAAGGACCATTTTTTTTCAGAGCTACCGGTAGTCAAAATTTTATTCAAATACTCACAGCCAAAATCTTGTATTCATGGCCAAGTGCTGATACTTGAGCTCATTAGAAAGACACACGACAACAATGCAGCAATTCCACCCACCTTCTGCTCTTCAATGCTACCCCACTCCTCGTCCGACACCAGGCCAAAGACGCTCCCCGCCTCCTCCTCAAAGACCCGGGCAAGATGCTCCGTGGCAGGCTGGCCGGCCGGTCCCAGGGGGGAGGACTGGTGGCGGGGCAGTGGGCCGGAGGGGGCTGAGGCAGCGGCATCCTCATCATCGTCTCCGCTGCCATCCTGGGACAGGAAGGCTGCCAGGAGGTCCAAGAGTAGGAGCTTGGAGGAGGGCTTCAGATGGTCCCAGACCGAGGGGACAAACTCTGGCAGACTGACCAGGGTCTGCAGCAGCTGTAAACTGCAATTGGTATGATTGTATTTGTATGATTGTCCTTGACCGGGACTTGAACTCGAGACCTCTGGTTTTTGTGTACCTGTGCTCTTACCATTCAAACTCTCCAGCCCTTAGAAGGTGGCCTTCCCAAAAAGTCAACTAGTCTAACCCTGACAAAGACTAATAGACTATTTGGGAAGAACACTATCTAACGGCTGGTTCGAGTGCCGGTACGCAAAACCAGAGGTCTCGGGTTCAAGTCTCAGTCCAGTCAAAGTATTCTTTGCCATTTTTCATTGTTATAAATACGGTAGAGATCAAAGGAATTTCTCCATAGCTGAATTCAAGGGTTTATTTTTTCTAAAAGCAAAGGAAAAGTGATGGAAAGGTAATGTAGACCAGGATTTGAATTACCCAAGACTGTTGGCTTAATGCAGAGGTCTTCCTACAACCTGGGTGTTTACCAACCACAAGAGTGACTGATTTATCTTGTAAAGACTAGTAACTCCAACATTTCTAAAATGCCTAAAATCAGGCTGTGTCCTTCGGAGAACTCAGAGAAAACTGACCCTTGTCGTGCAGGGGCGAACCAGGGTTCAAATGTATTCACATCATGGCCCCTTGCGCAGGCTTTGAACCGGCTTACAGAGATGTTAGGTAGGGTAGCTTGCAAAATCAGTTTTTCAAAATTTGTTTGACTTGTATCATTTTTCTCAAAAGTAAGAGGGCCTGACGTTTCGATCCTAGCAGGACCTTTCTCAAAAGCAGGACCTTTCTCTTTGCCTTTGAGAAAGGTCCTGTTGGGTAGAAATGTCAGGCCCTCTAACTTTTGAGAATTATGTATTGCAGGTCCTCTTAGTCAGTGAGCAGTTTGCAACAGTTTTTGTATCAAATTCTTGTTTCATTTTTGTGTAAATTTACCACAACACCATGAAGCTTATTCAGAACTAGCAGTTGTCGAGGTAAGTCACCAGATCAGTATTATCCATTTCAGTGAGCTGATAGGGCAGACCAAACGTATTCACATCATGGCCATGGGATTGCATCGCATCAACCAATACCTGAAATCCTGTTCCGCTTCTGTCTGGCACAGTTCCAGCATGGCCTCCACCAACTGGTGCCCGGCATCACCGGTCCACAGCCGACTGGCGTCCACCTCTATGGGTGAGGACTGCAGGCAGATGCTGACCACCATGCAGAGATACTGGGAGGCTCTACTGTCACCGATACTAAGCACAGACCTGAAAAACAAAAACACAGAAAGTCCAACATGCTATCTCCCAGCTCCGTACCAGAACTTCTCGATTTATAAATAGTCCTATTCCATAATTTATTGACTTATTAAATAAATAGTTAATACAAAAACTGTGGCAAACTGCTCCTTCACTAAATGACCCGCAATACAAAAATCTCAAAAGCTAGTGAGCCTCCCTTGATATACATCTGCATCCTACTCCCTTCCATTTTGTCCTTCCTCTGTCATATGCATTGGGGCTTTCCTTCCCTTGACTGTCTGTGTATGTCCTGGTCACTTTGCCTCTGAGAAAGGTCCTGCTAGGATCAAAACGTCAGGCCCTCTAACTTTTGAGACTTATTAAGTAGACAGCCTCAGTCTTAGTATGCCTTTTACATCTTACTGCAACTTTGCCAACCTACGGTAGCTTCCTTATTATCCTACTCTCTCCCATGATTCCATGTAATCTTTTGTCACAATAACTTTAGTGTTTCAAATATATCTTCGTTTTCTATATGCTTTACTTGCTTTGGTTTTTTTTTTTTTTTGGGGGGGGGGGGTGCCCTGCCAACTGGCCTCAGTGCCCTACTGCCCTGCCAACTGGCCTATATGCCCTATGGATGCTGCTAGGTAGCATCTGCAGCCATAGCCGTGACCAAAAATCTTCAGCATCCATAAGAAAACTCCCCATAGACATGTTTGAAAGCCATAGCCATGACCAAAAACCTTAAGCATCCATAAAAAACTCCCCATAGACTCATGTGAAAGCCATAGCCATAACCAATAATCTTACAGCAAGGTCTGTGGGCAGATATCCATCCACATGAGTGCCGGGAGATCGGACTGACCACTGACAAGGTTTCCCAGGAGCTGAACAGCGCAGCGCAGACAGACGGACAACTCCTCAGGCCTTGGCTCAGGCACAGTCGCCACCAGACAGATCAGACTCTGCAGGGAACCAATCACACCTGAATCCCTGGTGCAAGATCCAATCGACATAATAATGATAACAATACACAAACAATTCCAAGTGATCAAAGGCCCTAATCAATTAACAAATTAATTCAATTACAACAAAATCTATAATCAATTAAAACATAAAATATAACATAGTAAATGTATATAAGAAATAAAAAAATAACAAAATTCAGACACGAAGAGCGGCATTTGTAAAGGAACTCTTTGTTCCAACAATCGTTCCAGGGAGTTTTCAAGCACTACAATTTCACAGAATGTCTGATACCATTACAACTTTCCTGATTAGTGAGTAAATTCTCAAATTTGGAAAGTTTGGAAATTGGCCATTTAACAAATAGCATACACTCCCTTTAAAGGCCCAATAGTACAACATTGGGAAGATCGGAAAACATCAATGTCCACAGATTTCCTTCTCATTTACACAGTTTGTAGATGGTCATGATAGAATCCTCATGTTGAAATCTTACGGTCTGGAATGCTGTACTTCTCGGGAAATCTTCACTCAAACATCGACAAATAGTTGAGTACTCGCGAGTAATAAACTATTTCTTACACTATAGAACAGTGCGAAAAATGGAAATTTGTTTGCCTTTTTCTACTTCCTCAGATTACCATTTGAGCTAAAACCTTCGCAGGATTTTGTTTTTAATGTTTATGGTTGAACACACAAACTGTGACAATCTTTTGTCGTTTTGACCTTTACCAATGTTGTATATAGTAGGCTATCTAGGGCCTTTAATGTTTGAAGACTCCAACTCACCATAGAGTGCGCTGGGTAGAAGGAGCCTGCACACATGCATTCCTGAGGCAACGCAAGCACCAGGAACAGACAGTCCTACACAGCTCCCTGCTGAGTAGCGCTGGTTCTCTGCCCTCCTGTCCATGCGTTACACAGCCACTTAGCACACTGCACAATGTGCCCAGACAGGCTCCAGGTAGAACAACCCTTGACAAGAGAAACAGACAAAGGTGAAACAAGCGGTCATACTAATTGCCGTCAACACACGATAGTCTAGATTTGCATTTTGGTAGTTTTAGTCAGTAAGCAGTTTGCAACATTTTTGTATATCACTTCAACACACAATAGTGGCATCAACAGTGTCAACACACCCACATTGCGTTCAAAATAACCATTTGGTGTTAGCTGACTTTTCGGCACAATTGCAAAATACCCCACCACTCACTATCCCCAGAACTGTGGGGTTCCGGTCGGGAGAGCAGCGGACGACGTAGAACCCCACAGTTCTGGGGGTAACCACTCACCTCTGCACTAGACACACACGTCACAGGCCTGCACTGTAGGTTTCATGTCAACTCGGTCCGAGACCAACTGGTCGCGGACTGAAATGGTTATGGACCGAAATGGTCACGGACCGAGTTGGTCTTGGACCGAGTTGACTGGGACCATGGAGGTAGGAATGGTTAAACTCATAAAGGATTTTTTCCACCCTTAAATTACGGCGTAGGTATTAAACTAAAGTAAACTCTTTCCGCAATCCGTCAAGTAGACTTAAGCAGACAGAAGGAATTTCTATTCTAGTTACTAATCCAGTAATCGGCTGACTTCCACCTTACCTGTTTTCCAGCTGTTTTGCCGACAACGCCTCAGCAAGTTTCTGCAAGACCGACACCAGATATGACAGCTTTTCATCATCAGACAAAACATCTTCTTGTTGGCATTTAAATGTCTTGAGATATTCAATCATTTCGTCTCCACTCCAATCGTGCCCATCGGACGATGCCATTGCTTCTACAAAACCAGCATAACATTGATCAGACACCAGAGAATCGTGGAACTTGGAAGGAAAGTCTTACTCTTGCCTTACGAAGTCCAACTTGTTTACCTCCAACTTACGAGAAGGTAACTGACTATTTGCATTCTGTACAATCAAACGGGGATGAAGTCAGGAAGCCAGATTCTGCTCTAGAGCCCATGCTGCAGAGGGTTTTCCCCTCCTGTCTAGCAACCGTCTTCTGTGCATTTTACCGCCAAATGAATCTTAGCACGTGATGGCACCAGTCTAGATTAGCGCCACTGACGACAAGGTAAGGCCATGTTTTACTTTATCCCCAGACGACTGTTGCATGTCGAAATAGTCCACTTGTTGAGCCCACATCAAGGCTGTCGAGTTCTTGCACAGTTCTTGCATCAAGGCTGAGTTCTTGCAGCTTAATATAAACCCATGGTGTTATTGAATGAATTGATAGGTCTTGCACAAAGTGCACATTTCCAGACGATTTGAAAATTGTGCAGCTTATTTTACTAGGATAAAGATCTCCAAGATCATGCAAAGGACCTTGTGTGCAAACTTCCAGCCTTGTGCGAGTTTGTCAAATTGTCAGTGCTGAAGGTTTGCACCAATCATAAACACAATAGGACAAATGGATGGGCAGACAAGTATGGACCGATGAACGAAAAAATGAACGAATGGACATAAACACACTGAACCACTACAGACAAAAATAATCCCCTCAAACACGTCAGATTTTCAGTCAGTTTATTACAATGAAATGTATCTTCTTTTTTACAATATGTTTTTTATATCTACTAGCCGAGAGTTTAAAGTTGACAAACTAGCTAGTATCATAAAAAAGGTTCTTTTCAGCATGATTGACAAATCTTTCATTTTCTTTTTAAAGACCTTAATACCACAGGTATATTGTGGCATACGGGCAGCAATTATTCTGAGAACAATGTAGAAATCGTTGATTTGGGGTTATTTCTATAAATTCTATCAAAGTGGACAATGCAGTCTTCAAACTTGTCGCAAACAAAAACTTTTATGTGAATGTTTAAATCTTTCCTCTGTGTATCATTTCAAAAAACTGAGCAGCAATATATGTAGCAATTCTGAAACAAAAACAGCTGACTATAGCATTGCCAATTGCACAGTGTAGACTTAAAGGCCAAACCAAATTCTCTAAAACTTGTCTTAACATTTCTTGCGCAAACTACTAAATGCTCACTCAGTCACAGAGCCATATATGAAATGTTCTTTTCTGTTTAAAGCAAGCGCAAAACAACCTGAGTTCAGTTCAAAAGAAAGCTACCTACCCTGTCACACGTCTAGCTGTCACCATTGTAGACAGACTTGCGTCTTCTACTGAGGTGGGCATGTTTTAAAATAATAAGACACACCAAATTACAACTATGATTCGATAGATTTCACACCGTGTAAGCAAGGAGAGTCTGTACACGGTTCAAATAATATGACAGCCTATCCTATGACACTGGATGCTACATCCTATCACTCTGTGAACTTGTACTCACAAACTAGTATCTCATGGACCTCTGTGATAAAATGGTGTACTTTGAGATCAGCAAATCAATGTGCAAATTTGCAGGACAATAATGCATAACTGCATACATTCTGTATCTGTTCTCGAACAGAAGCACAGGAGATTCTGACATACTTCATCACTCTGCAGTCATCATGTGTCATTACTCCGGAGTTATTGCAAGTGCAGCATGACCAAGGTGCTTCCATGACTTTCTCCAAATTTCTCTGACTTTTCCCTGGCTTCCCACAGGTTTTCCATGACTTTCCCGCATTTTTCCATATCTCTTCCACACCACCAATTTCTCATGATCTTTCAACAGCTTCTCCATAACTTTTCCAATGACTTTTCCGGCTGAAGCACTCATTTCTCTGTGACCTTTCCATAAAATTGCCACAATTTTGCCCACTCATTTCGCCCCCCCCCCCCGACATTTCGGAGAACATTCTCTAACATCATTTTTTCCCTTAGATCTTTTTTTTCATGGATCGTGAGGATTCAGTTACCGTCACCAAAATGAGTTTCCAGCTGAGGTTGCCAGGCAACTTACAGTCAAACAGCCGCCAATCGAAAAAAAGAAACAACCGTTTTCAAAAGTAAATATCCAATTCGATATTAGACTTCTAATATGATCAGTAAAGGTGATATACAAAATTGTTGCAAACTGCTTACTGACTAAAATTACCAAAATGCAAATCTTAAAATTTAGTGGGCCTGACGTTTTGATCCTAGCAGGACCTTTCTCAAAGGCAGAGAGAAAGGTCCTGCTAGGCTGGAAACGTCAGGCCCACTAAATTATAAGATGATCAGTAAAGGTGCAAACATAACTTTTTTGAAAAGAAACAATTTCAGTTTGAAAATATTTCAAAGCCACCTTTATAGTTATTATACCAAAAAAAAAAATACCATATACCAGAATAAATGTGTGGTAACCAAGTGCTTCTCCTTAAAACTTACAACCTGTCTCAATGTAAGCGTAACGTTATTAAATATCTTTCTAACTGTTAATCTCCTCCTTGTTAGTTCCCCTTCCCCTCCCTTCTTAGCCATCATCTTGAGTGGCTTTTGTGGCCTTGTGGTTGGCGATTGCAAATTAAAAACAAAACCAAACATAATGTTGAGAGAGATCCATGAAGGAAGAGGTGTCAGGTTCACATCCCAGTCCAGCCACATTTTCTTTCCTGTCTCAATCCATCATTGTCTAAAGTGTTAAGGCTCTCTAAAACAAAGCAGATCTATCTGTGAGCATACTGTGTGTACACAAGGTACTCTGTTGGGGAAAGGTAACCTGTAACACCATCGTTAAGGAAGACGTAAGTTCTGAAAGGAGCCTGAGTGGTTTGTTTTTCACAAACCCTTCATACTTTGTGATTCCAGCAGGCAAAGCTTTCAAGCTTCAGTAAAAAATACCCTGACAATGGCCGACTGCTTGCGCTCATTGCAGAAACTAAATATAATCTACAGGTAAGAAAATAAAGAAGTGTCATTTGACTGGCAAAAAAACAAACAAAAAACACGGCAAGCAAAATAAATGTGGAAGCAATTTCTTGTCCGTGAAATAGAAAACTAAAATACACGTCAATATGAGGATGCTTATACAACTAAACAACACAAAATAAATGTTGGTCTGAATACTAAATATGCCTTATATGGATGTGCTAGGATCAAACGCTGTGCATGCAACTGTGCAAAAGTGAATCTCTTTTTTTGAGAGGAACCAGGGAAACGTCCCAAAATGTCCAGTGTGATTGCAGGAGGGTCTTGCTCTTCCTAGCATGTCATGTGTGGAGGATTTATATCATAGTGGCAAGTATCGCATTGAATCATAGATATGTGTAAAGTTGAATGTGATTCCATTAACCAGCTCAGTGGCCCAGTGGGTAAAGATGTAGATCAATAGCCACTTTTTGGCACAACCACTTACCCCCAAAAAAGTGGACTAACAGTTTTCCCAAAAATCATGATTTTGTGGTCCGTATATGCATATGTGAGAGTGCAGACGTCTTAACCAAGGTTAACGCATTAACAACATCAAGACCACGGATCAAATCCGCCACACAACCTCGATCAGCTCGGTGGTCCAGTGGCTAAGATGTCTGTACTAGAAAGCAAGAGTTGAGGGTTTGAATCCTGCCTTTATTTTTTGTCAGCAGGCAATCAGGCAAAGCACTGCGCACTCAGAGCTTAGGCTACATATTACATTGAGTAGAGAAAACCCTCATTGAATTACTCTATCCTTGTCTATCTTGAGCTCTTTCTCTCTCCCTTTGATGCCTCGCAGCATCTTTATTCAGTTTCTTCCTCTTCCCGTAGACTTGTATAATCTGCCCACTGTAACTAGAACATGATCATGACATCAGTCTGCACTGTGTACTTTTTTTCACGAGGCCACATAGAATCTTGTTGCCATTCTTGACTGATGGTTGACAGAACTCCCGACAGGCCATGTGGTGGGTGGACTGCAAGAGAGGGCATGCCATAGAATTGAATGAGGCTGACGTAAATCTGTAACATTAGGACTGTGCATTACTTCAACACATAGCGGTTGAATGACACACTTGGCTCATGATGGGACGTTTCTCCTTGTCAACCCTGTTGGTGTGGGGATAAAATCTGGCAGTGTCTTGCCTGGACTGGATCTTGCTGGGAAAATGAGTCTCAGAAGGGTGTTGAGGTCAAAGGGTCGGGGGTCGCAGGTCAGTGATGGATGGTGCGGGAGGCTGCCCGGATGTCTTCCGCCTTGAGCCTGTTCAGGAGAGGGTGGTAGATATCCTTGGAGAAGGGAAGCACTATCCCCTTCTGTAGTATCTCACCTGTACATAGGCACAAAGACAAGACACCCAGAAAATGAGAAACTCCACCCATAAAAGAACCACAGAAAGAACATACAGTGGAACATTGCAATAACAAACGCCGATATACCAAACATTTGACTATAACAAACATGCCCTTTGGCTTCCGATATTTTTGTCCCAAACATGTGGCCGCAACAGCTATAACAAACGACCGCTATACCAAACAATTTCCATGGATCCCGGGATGTTGGTTAAAGCGACGTTCCACTGTACTGAAAAAAAAAAGTTTTGTGGTTTGTTTCCTGAATTTGAAGGTTTGCTGGCTCGATAGGTACAGGGTATTCACCAAGAAACTGGGGCCAAACGCTTATTTTTAGATGCCTACGATATTATAACGAGTAAGATAAATATGACCAAGCCTAAGCCCGAGCCTAAGCCTTCATTTCATAAACAGCCCTACCATACGGCTGCCTCGTCTGGTTCCTGACGCGCACACTCACCATTCAGTATCATCTTGGTGGCAATGGCAACCGGGTACCCGACCATCTTGGCCATGGCTGAGCTACCATAGGCATCTCCATAGACAGTCATGCTGATCTCCTCCATGCTGGTTGTCTTGTCTGGCCACTCCACACCCACACGGTGTCGCATGATGACCAAGTCACGCTCACCATTCTCTGCAAAAATAAGGAGAGGGAGGGACGTAGCAAATACAAATATAAACAAATGAAATATTGAAAACTTTGACTGGACCCGGGACTTTGAACCTGAGACCTCTGGATTAACGTACCAGTGCTCTTCCATCTGAGCTATCCAGCCCTTAGATGGTGACCTTCCCTAATAGTCAACTAGTCTTTGGCGGGGTGGGGGCGCCAGTCACGAGCAATTCCACCATTAACCATTTTTCAATTTGTTCAATAGTTCCCAGTCAGTTTTTCTTTTGTTTGTTAAAATAATAATAATAATAAATTAAAGAGCAAAGAAAGAAAGTGAATCAAGGAAAAACTCACTTTTGAGCAATTTGGAAAAAATGGCAAATAATATTTGACTGAACGGAGACCTCTTACCATCTCAGCTATCTAGCCCTTAGATGGTGGCCTTCCCAAATAGTCAGCTACCGGTATCTTTGCCAGGGTATGCAGAAGGCTTTGCCCAACTGAGTTCAAACAGACTTTTAAACTGCAACTTCTGCTGTCTAGCGCAGATGTACACCCTTAGACATGAGCGCTGAGCTGGTCATGTTCAGATATGGTGGATTTGCATTGGTTCCAATCATAGACACAGTGTGTATCAGTATCATATATGCTGACATGGAGCAAACTGAGGGCAAATGCTTACTGTAGGCTAATTTCTGGCTCAGATATGCTGAGAGTGTTTCCAAGGGTGTGTTCTGCTTGTTAACCACTTCGTCTGACACCAATCCCAACCTGTGGGGGAGAAATTAACACAAGGATTGGTGAGAAAATTAAATTACACTTCCTGTGCACAAAACCAACTGGCTCGGTCCTTATCAACTTTGTTCAATACGACTTTGTTCAATAGAACTTTGTTCAATACGACTTTGTTCAATACGAATTTGCTCAATAGAACTTTGTTCAATAGAACTTTGTTCAATAGAACTTTGTTCAATAGAACTTTGTTCAATAGAACTTTGTTCAATAGAACTTTGTTCAATAGAACTTTGTTCAAAAGAACTTTGTTCAATAGAACTTTGTTCAATAGAACTTTGTTCAATAGAACTTTGTTCAATAGAACTTTGTTCAATAGAACTTTGTTCTATAGAACTTTGTTCAATAGAACTTTGTTCAATAGAACTTTGTTCAATAGAACTTTGTTCAATATGACTTTCTTCAACACGAATTTGTTCAATATGACTTTGTTCAATACAACTTTCTTCAATACGACTTTGTTCAATATGGCTTTCTTCAACACGAATTTGTTCAATACAACTTTCTTCAATACGACTTTGTTCAATATGGCTTTCTTCAACACGAATTTGTTCAATACAACTTTCTTCAATACGACTTTGTTCAATATGGCTTTCTTCAACACGAATTTGTTCAATACGACTTTGTTCAATACAACTTTCTTCAATACGACTTTGTTCAATATGACTTTCTTCAATACGAATTTGTTCAATGCGACTTTGTCCGTAAAACCCACTTCCAGGGGGGGGGTGTTCTGAATGGAGGGTCAGCCCTTACTGTAGAATGGTGTTGAGACGTTCCTCATCCTGGCCTAGTTTTCCGTACAGGATGCTTTCCAGATGATCGGTGGATGTGTCCTTGTCACATCCAGACAACAAGCACATCAGCTCATGCTGCCCCCAAAAAAGAAACACAAAACAAACAAATAAATAAACAAATAAATAAATAAATAAATAAACAAACAAATAAACAAACAAATAAACAGATAAATAAACAAACACATAAATAACAAACAAACAAATAAATAGTCAAAAATCAATCGTAGGTTTGCGGTTTACCCCTCACACATTACCGGTTAGATGTTGCCCCCCCCCCACTTTTTGTGTGTGGACTGATCCTACCCGAGCACATAGAGGTACCTGTATAAAGTGTGAGTATTGGCAAACCATTCTGCAATAGGACACCGTGTGACCAGTGGCTTTATGTGCATTGCAAGCTCCCCTGTAACTGTTCTAATGAGCACGCAATATCCTCTCTTCACCAACAGATTGTGATCATATAATATCTATTTAAAAAGGACTCTGCCTTTGAGAAAGGTCCTGCTAGGATCGAAACGTCAGGCCCACTAAATTTTAAGATTTACAATTTGGTAATTTTAGTCAGTAAGCAGTTTGCAACATTTTTGTATATCATCTATTTAAACAAAAAAAAAATAACAAAATCCCACTCTATTTTCCTTTCCCTTTTTTTTTTTTTTTTGCATCTGAATGAAAACAGATGGTGAAGATATACGGCACTTTCACTAACAGCTAAATCCCCACATTATCATTTATCTATCTTCAGCTGCTGTGATCCATTGAATAGGCCATGAGGTTGTCATGTATAGTGTGAAATACCTAGATACATGAACTTGATACATAGTACATGTATCACACCTTTTGGAACTACCGGTATTGTTCACTATAGCACAAATTCAAACTGGCTTGGATCTTTTGAACAAATTGAAAAATTGGCAAAGAAAACTTTGACTAGACCGGGACTTGAACCCGAGACCTCTGGTTTTGCATACCACCGCTCTTACCATCTGAGCTATCTAGCCCTAAGATGGTGGCCTTCCCTAATAGTCAAATCATCTTTGTCGGGGTGGGGGCACCAGTCAGAAGCAATTCAACCACTAACAGCTGATGTATATCTCCAGGTTCAAATCCCGTTACAGTTGTCTTTGTCAATTCTTCAGATTCAAATGTATTTGTAAGTTTTCCTGGGGTCAATAGTTGACTCAGTCACTGATTGAGAATGGGAGCAGCCATGACCTCTCTGAAGCCAGGGAGGGAGTGCCTAGTGGGTCTGTGAGCACCCAGGGAAGCTTCCCTTGGGGGTAGGGTAGGCTCCTGACACTCACCCAGGTGATTTCAGGGGCACCGTGGGCCAGGGCCGGATGGGGAATGTCGTCTACTAGGCCCAGCACCGGGAAGCTGGTCACAATCTTGCAGAAGCCCTATAAGAGAATGGCATAGCATGTAGAATTCACTTCAGTTTTATGGTTTTAACAGATAAAAATGAGCAGTTAAAAAACTAATAATAATAAAAAATTAAAAAGTAATAATAATAAAAAATAAAAAATAAATAATAATAATAATTAAAACAATAAAAAAAAAAACCTGGAAATTTCTGGAAGTCTTACATCCCTGGCAGTCTGTTCTGAACAAGACTAGTGGTTCAGCATCATTGTGAAATCTACAACCTGTATTGTTTACAGCTGTTCAACAGAACCAGGGTAGAGATGACTTTAGGTGTGATATTAGTTGACTGTATGCTCAAAAAACCAGCTTCAAAAAGGCAGTTAATGGCAATGTGCTCCCCAGGGAGTATCCAGCCTCAGGTCTGCGGTCTCTTCCCAAGTCCTGATGGCATCAACGTGACCCAAACCCTGGTACTCCATCATTGGTTCACGAAATAGAACGATTGCGCGACCACTGTTTAAATACCATCGCATGACGTATAGTGGGTATTTTTTATTCATCTCATTTGGCACAGAGCAGCGATGGAAACGTAACAAAGAAGAATGTGGACAATATGATAGTCTTCTTTGCTCATTTCTACTCCTGTTCCATACCAAATGAGATAAACAAATACCCGCTATAAGTCGCGTGACAGCATGTAAACAGTGGTTGCGCAAGCAAGGAGCTGAGACGGTTTCTGGAATGTTCAGCGGGTCTTGAGGTGAGAGACTCAGGCACCCACCCACCTCCTGGCTTTCAGTCAGCTTCTTCCTTCCGAGAAATGGAACTCAAATAGTACGCTTGATGTCTGATTAAAATTCCAAGCTTTATTACTTTATATATCATAGATAAAAAGTCGGGCAAAGCAGTGAGCATGTAGTAACTGTATGCTATATAAAATATAATATGACACCATTATTATGTCATTGAGTTACTTTATCTACATCAATTTTATTTTCAAAAGTTTAAGCTTTGTGCCCGAAACTTTACGCCCATTTCTTCAGTGTGTGCGGTTAATTTGAAAATGAGTGCACGCAAGTGTCTGTGTATGAATGAATTGGCTACGGCTGTTCACCGACTCAAGGGACCCACTCACCTTGTATCGGAGAGTACCTCGCCGGACGGTGTGTGCGGTGGGGATGCCGTAGGCAAAGACGTACTGGGTGGAATCACGATTGAAGTAGCCCTCCAGGTTGAAGCCAGGCAGGAAGCTGATGTCCTGCACATTACTGGGGTCCATTAGCATGCCTGGTGGGATGTAGATCTCCTCGTCCTTCTCCAGGTACTTGGCATCTCTTAGGATGGCACCCAGAGAAGCCGCGGCACTCCAGCTACACGGCAGGGAGGAGAGAAGGCGACAAAAGGATGGCCCAATTAATCAAGGCTACTGCTCAAATATCTTATCCCATCCCATTCCATTCTATATTCCATTCCATCCCATTCCATCCAAATCAAATTAATATCAATTTAATTCCATTTCATACTATTCCATTCCATTGCAATCCCATCCCATTCCATCCCATTCTATTCCATATCATCCCATCCCATCCCACCTCATTCCATCCCATCCCATCCCATCCCATCCCATTCCATCCCATCCCATCCCATCCCATTCCATCACATCCCATCCCATTCCATGCAACCCCATCCGATCCCATCCCATCCCATCCCATCTCATCCCATCCCATCCCATCCCATCCCATCCCATCCCATTCCATCACATCCCATCCCATTCCATGCAACCCCATCCGATCCCATCCCATCCCATCCAACTCATCCGTCCCATGCAACCCCATCCCATCCCATCCCATTCCATTCCATTCCATCCCATCCCATCCCATTCCATTCCATCCCATCCCATCCCATCCCATCCCATCCCATCCCATTCCATTCCATCCCATCCCATCCCATCTGATCCCATTTTCAACCCATCACTTACTTGAACTTGTACATCAGTGGGTTCTCAGAGTGTTCTGGGGCAGGCAAGCCACCACACCAAGAGTCAAAGAGACGAACCTAAACAACGAAAAATGATTTACAAGCCAAACAAAAAGAAGATATTTAACACAACACACTTTGAAAAAAATGGCAAAGAAAACTTTGACTGGACCGGGACTTGAACCCAAGACCTCTGGATTAATGTACCAGTGCTCTTCCATCTGAGCTATCCAGCCCTTAGACACTTTGCATATCCATCTGTCAACTATAGCCTTTTCATGTATAATTTTGTTTAAATGGTTGCTACAAATCTGGGCTACATGTGGATAATGATATGACATACAAGACCAGTCGGAAGTAGATTGGACTGGTACGACTAGCCAAAGCACGGAGAGCATCCCTCCACATAATGAATATCTCATCAGCAAATGTTAGAGCCAAGCAAAAGCTGTTCAGGGATCAAGCCCTGGGTCCTGCCATCCCTCCCTTGCCCCCTTCAGCTTTGATGTTATGGATCCCTGGGTCCTGCCATCCCTACCTTGCCCCCTTCAGCTTTGATGTTATGGATCCCTGGGTCCTGCCATCCCTACCTTGCCCCCTTCGGCTTTGATGTTATGGATCCCTGGGTCCTGCCATCCCTACCTTGCCCCCTTCAGCTTTGATGTTATGGATCCCTGGGTCCTGCCATCCCTACCTTGCCCCCTTCAGCTTTGATGTTATGGATCCCTGGGTCCTGCCATCCCTACCTTGCCCCCTTCAGCTTTGATGTTATGGATCCCTGGGTCCTGCCATCCCTACCTTGCCCCCTTCAGCTTTGATGTTATGGATCCCTGGGTCCTGCCATCCCTACCTTGCCCCCTTCAGCTTTGATGTTATGGATCCCTGGGTCCTGCCATCCCTACCTTGCCCCCTTCAGCTTTGATGTTATGGATCCCTGGGTCCTGCCATCCCTACCTTGCCCCCTTCAGCTTTGATGTTATGGATCCCTGGGTCCTGCCATCCCTACCTTGCCCCCTTCAGCTTTGATGTTATGGATCCCTGGGTCCTGCCATCCCTCCCTTGCCCCCTTCAGCTTTGATGTTATGGATCCCTGGGTCCTGCCATCCCTACCTTGCCCCCTTCAGCTTTGATGTTATGGAGCCCTGGGTCCTGTCATCCCTACCTTGCCCCCTTCAGCTTTGATGTTATGGATCCCTGGGTCCTGCCATCCCTACCTTGCCCCCTTCAGCTTTGATGTTATGGAGCCCTGGGTCCTGTCATCCCTACCTTGCCCCCTTCAGCTTTGATGTTATGGATCCCTGGGTCCTGCCATCCCTACCTTGCCCCCTTCAGCTTTGATGTTATGGATCCCTGGGTCCTGCCATCCCTACCTTGCCCCCTTCAGCTTTGATGTTATGGATCCCTGGGTCCTGCCATCCCTACCTTGCCCCCTTCAGCTTTGATGTTATGGATCCCTGGGTCCTGCCATCCCTACCTTGCCCCCTTCAGCTTTGATGTTATGGATCCCTGGGTCCTGCCATCCCTACCTTGCCCCCTTCAGCTTTGATGTTATGGATCCCTGGGTTCTGCCATCCCTACCTTGCCCCCTTCAGCTTTGATGTTATGGATCCCTGGGTCCTGCCATCCCTACCTTGCCCCCTTCAGCTTTGATGTTATGGAAGCACTCCATAGCCAGCATGTGGTCAATGCCCGGATCCAGGCCGCACTCGTTCATGAAGGTCACGCCAGCATCCACGGCACTGCAACGGATAAAGCATGTGGTGTTTCATGCGGCATTCCCAACACACTTATGGCCAGCCTTATGCTACAAAGGTAACCTATCATCAAATACCGGTACATCCCATCGAGGATAGTCCCACTATCTTGTCTAAATTTGAATATATCAGGCAGGGTGGAAGGTTTGCGGTGACATTGTGTAATGCATCTCTTTTGAGAAGGGAGTGTGTGGCTCTGAAAAGAGCTGTGTGTACTCTACCCATTGTCAGTGGACTTGCAGGGGTTTGAAATATCCACTGAACCATGTACTAATGATTTTACACGTCAGACTAATCTGATAATCAATGCCTTGGGGTATAGACCATCGGGGACTCTTCTTCTCTCTGGTCTGGTGCCCTGACTCACCCCTGTTGGAGGCCTCTCATCTCAGGGCTGACATAGCTGGAGGACACCATGTTCTTCTTGTACTGAACACACTTCTTGGCTACTTGGGGATGGAACTTGTGCGGCAGCATACTGAGAACGAAGGCAGGACCAAGATTGTGCTGCATATTATTAGATATACGTGTATCACTGATCAGGTCAGGCAGTCACTTGGGTCATTGTAGCTATGCTGAGCCAGGAGAAAATGTGTGATGAAGCGTCATTGGACAATTCAACCACATGGCCTCAACATCCAGGAGGGGAATGATTAACACATTGCTTGTTTACAAGCAAGGGAAGACTGACAAAAACAGACAGGTAAGGGGAAGCGTCAACTGGTCATGGATGACATAAAAAGGTCAAAGGTTGAAAGCTGTAGACAGACTAGGCTGGGAGCAAAGGCAAGGGCAGTCGCTGAGTGAATAAGCCAACCACATTTTTTTTTTATAATGTGAACAATAGTCCAAAAAGAGTGATACTATGTTTCAAGGTTATGTATAGGAAGGCATTGTACACTATACATGACAACCTTATTGCCTAATCAATGGTTCACAACAGCTTAAGAAAGAAAATATGACAGGATTGTGGAGGATTAAGGAAGGTTGTCATATTTACAGTATTACACTGGAGGATTGTGGAGGATTGAGGAAGCATGCTACAATGAGATCTTGAAGGATTGTACAGGATTGAGAAAGGTTGTAACATTTACACTGGAGGATTGTGGGGGATTGTGAAAGCATGCTATAATGAGATATTGGAAGATAGAGGAAGGTTGTCATATTTACAGTATAACACTGGAGCATAATCTGATCTCACCTGATGACAATGTCATGACCTTGGATGGCCTTGGAGACAAGATCCTCATGCCTGGCAATGTTCAGGTACTGGGAGGTGGTGTTGTCATATCTACTAGCCAGGGCATCTGCCTCAGACTTGTCGACAGAGGCTGCGGACCAAACAAATGGACAGGCCAGTCCGTCAGACGGTCAGACCAAACCTACTATACACAGAGGCTACGGGCCAAACAAATGGACAGTGACCATGACAGTGTATATATCTTGAATTGAGGTACGATGAGTGGTTAAGCTCTGTGACAACTGCCCCTGGCCCATGACCTTATGGGGAGTGGCTTTGGCAACCGTAAGGCGTCCCTACAAATTAGGAGAGAAGCTATCAGTATGTAATCTAATTGCTGAAATCTTGGGTGCTACGGACAGGATACATAACAGCAAAAGTAACGATGGGAGACCGTTCCAAACTGTGCCCAGAGTGGTCGGCAAGTTGAGAATGTGACAAATCAACAGACATTGTTACCGTACCAGGGCTTGAACTCAATTCCTTTTGCTTAGCCATCTGAGCTCGCTAGCAACCACCTTTCTTACCACCTGAGCTTGCTCAGATGGAGAGCTGGCATGCAAAACCAAAGGTCTCAGGTTCAAGTCCCCATCCAGTCAAAGTTTCCTTTGCCATTCCTGAGCTCACTCAGGTGGTAAGAGCGCTGGTGCACAAAACCAAAGGTCTCGGGTTCAAGTCCCCATCCAGTCACAGTTTCCTTTGCCATTCCTGAGCTCACTCAGGTGGTAAGAGCGCTGGTACACAAAACCAAAGGTCTCGGGTTCAAGTCCACATCCAGTCAAAGTTTCCTTTGCCATTCCTGAGCTCACTCTGATGGTAAGAGCGCTGGCACGCAAAACCAAAGGTCTCAGGTTCAAGTCCACGTCCAGTCACAGTTTCCTTTGCCATTCCTGAGCTCACTCAGGTGGTAAGAGCGCTGGTACACAAAACCAAAGGTCTCGGGTTCAAGTCCCCGTCTAGTCACAGTTTCCTTTGCCATTCCTGAGCTCACTCTGATGGTAAAAGGGCACTGGCACGCAAAACCAGAGGTCTCGGGTTCAACTCCCGGATAAGTCAAAGTTTCCTTTGCCATCTAAAGATTGATCAGAATTTGAAATGGGAAAAGAACAAATCCGCATGTGAAACAAAAGTGACCAACATACCTACAGTGACCATCGTCCCACCATCCTTAGTCAGGTACTCAACTATGGGACGTGCCATATGGCCCGATCCAAATAGCAAGACTTTCTCTTTCTCGCTTCCAAATGAGGACGGGACGACCCTAACAAAAAATAAATGAAAAAATAATAATAACAATTTCAAAAAAAATCAGAAAATAAATTTAATTAGCTACACAACAAACAGGAAAAAAACCCTGTTTTCAATTGGTTAGAGTTTCTAATCTAGTTCCTCATTTTTCTTATTAATCTACATTGATCAGATCTACTTTACGATTGGTAAGATAAAGTCAGGGGTCTGTTTGCGTCTCAGTGAGTGGGTTTGAGGAGCAGCATTTGGTAGACAGGGGAGGGAGGAAGGCAAGGGGGGGAGCAGGAATGGAAGACTGGACGGCTGAACTGCAAATCACAACAAACTAATAAATAAAATAGACATGCACAAGTGTGCCTCTTCCCTCTGGTTTTGGTTTTGGTTTTAAGAAAGCTAGTGATTGCACTCGTGTTAACGTTGCGGTTAGGCAGGGCAACGGGCAAAGCGCATAACAGCGTTTGTACACAGGCCGCTTCAAAACCATTGCAAAGAAAATAGTGAATGTTTTCTCTCGTACAACTGATAAGGATAGCTATTGGTACTATGTACCTCTCTGGATGGAATGAAAAGAAAACAATACCAGTGTGAAATAAACGGGAATGAGAGGAATGTGGTTTCTAATTCTCAAATGTAATGAGCCACCAATCATGTGTTGAATGATCAAGTAATGCAATGGTGTTCACTCTTTTGATGCACACGTATTGGCCTTCACAACCACACAGTGGAGCATATCATACCCTTGGTACACGCACAAGAATACAAAAGAATGTCCAAATGAATGATACTAGACTATTTGTCACGTGGAGGGGATCCTTTCAAAACTGAGTCACTGGTAGGGCCAATAGACCGGGGACCTGAAACCCAACCGTGCTGAACGGGTACCAGTAGTCTAGTACCGATTTTTCAACTCTTTTATACCTGAAGAGAATCCTTTGCAATTTGTGAAGCAAAACCAAGGACACATTTGTATTGATCACTCACCCCTTATATGTCAAAGTATTTTCTTAACTAGCGCCGGCATATTGGCCGCATTGAATAGCTTGAGAGCTTTCAATAGCCATCTGGCAGCCATTGTGATGGGTAAACTTGGTTTTCAGTATTAAACACACACACTTTTGTCAGCAGATTAAAAATCAAAATCAGAGGATCTGGTAATCATTTATTTTCTTATACTCAGTCTAATGCAGTACCACATGTACCTTTTACTGAGAGCACTGGTCTTTTCAATTCTACCTCAGTATTTTTGTCTATTCTTAATTTCTCCTGTTCTTCATTGAGTTCTGGCTACCCAATGATTTAGAAATTCCTGTAACCTGTTGAATTACCCGATAATGCCTAGGTCTCTAGTCCATGGTCTATGATATCAAGTTAGGATCTCTAGTCAATGGCCTTCCGGGTATAATAACAAGTTAGGACAACCACTCTGACAAAACCACACGACAAAAATGCACGGATATTTGGACAAAACAACAATGTCAAGCTTTGAATGCAGTTGGGTTGGGTAGGGGTTGTTTCTGGCAGGTTGGGGGCAGGGGGGAGAGAGGGGGGGGGCAAGATTGGGGAAGTGGGGAGGTGCGTCTAAAGGAAGATGGGGTTGGGGTAAGGGTTGGCGGGTGAGATCCGAAAGACAGAATGTGGTCAGACATGTCATGGCACAACGGAATGTCAAAAGCAAACATTAATGGCTCTCTGCCCACCTACATGTACGGCTGCAAGGTTCAATGGAGGACATTCAGGGGAGGGGGGTTTAAAATGAAACCAAGGCAACGATGGCAAACACTGGACACCGTTATCTCTTTACAAAGACACAGGCACGAAGCAAGGGAAGGATTGGACAAGGGAACAAGACAACAATGCACTACTGCAGGTAGTCAGCTGAGACCTAGTGATCCCTTCCCCAACGGCTTGACTTCAACATTGAAATTACAACTCAGAGAGAGGAATGCACGTTAAGAAAAATCCAAATGCCCATGAATTCGGATTCAATGAGGGGGGGGGGGAACATTTGTGGCATTTGAAAAATGCTCAGACTGCTTCTAGTGGCGTTTGTTTGAGAGGAAAAATAACATGTTCACATGTAGATGTTTAAAAAGTAAATTGCTAGGTCAGAGGGCCTGACATTTCAATCTTAGCTGGGGGGGGGGGTTCAACGGCTGATGACAGAAACAAACAGTAAGGGAAACTCCTTACAAACCCTTGCTTGTTGCCTCAAAGGCTATGATTGTAACATCAGGCCCTCTAATTTGTACAGATTTTATGTGAATGATATACCTGACATACCTAGATGTATGCTGTGAGTGTGAGCGTACTGAATTTTGAAATGGTGCTGAAAGAGCTGGAATCGATAACATCTGCATGTACAATTGGGGCACCAGAATCATGGGAGTGTCTGCATATGATGCAAGGAATTGCATTATGTGGTTGGGCAGTCGGTCCCTGTACGACCACAAGATGGCGCTATTTTCTTCTTCTCTTTAAAATGAATTCCCAAAAGTCGCTTAATTCGCAAATGCACATACCAGAGCGGTCCTTAAAACCATGTGCGTGACCCGGATCTAGGAAAATCCCTAGTTGCCGTGACAATTAGGCTGTGCTGGATTAAGCAGCAAAACAGCCAAACGATAAAGGCGTGCTGATAAGCCCTGGAGGTCCGCATGGTGGAATCACAATGTGGAATGTCTGCGGTGATACTGTGTACTAAGTCATCTCTTTCGAGGAGCAGTAGGACTCTGAACAGCGTGATCATGTGTTCATGTTTAATATGGGTTTGGCTAGCGCACAGCGTGCACATAGAAATGCCATTAATACCATTCTCCATGTCTGAGATCGTCTGTATTGTGTGTGGCGAAAAACTAGGAGAGGGGAGACTTCTGAGTGACCGGTCAATCGAGGCAGTGACCTCGGCTCTTTGCTCACTGAGCGTGAGCAGCAGCTTTTGGCGAGACATTCTGTGCATGCTTCACAATGCAACTTGGTTCAGCTCTCGTGCATACACAATGCATGATGCTAACTGGGACAGGAAAGAAAACCACTGGCATTCAGTCAATCCTAGACCTCCTCTCCGTCCAGATAAATGACTAGTAAGCTTCAATCTATCAAGTAGTCTATCATGAAGACACTTTGATGGGCTTCTTGCATGAAAGGCTTTTGATGCGAAAATGTGATCTGGAGGGGGGAGGGGGAAGGGGGTTAGCATGAAACCGGCAGGGTAGGCGGAACCAACTTACTGCTGATGAACTTGCTTTTCGCTATTAAAGACAGGTGTAAGAAAACAGGGTAAAATCGTTAGGGAGTTCATGGGCCCTTAACAGCCAAGGTGGTGGTGGTGGTGGGGGGTGTTGAAATTGGGAGTAGAAATTGCGGACATGCGGAGAGGGTGTGGAAGTCTGGGCCAAAGACGGGAGGAAGCCGTCAGTTGCCCGTCAGTTGTCATTGTTGAAATTTAAGATTTTTTACCACAGGGTTGCAAACTGTTAACAGGTTTCTAAGGCCGAAACCCAAAACTCAAAAATGGTACATGTACATGTAGAGGGCCTTTCATGCCGCTGCGCACCAGAGCTATCTGCCGAGCCAAAAATCTCACAAGGCCATTAGCTCAACACGTCGTTCACCGTGCGCACAACTTTTGGTGAGATGTCTGCCTCTCCAGGCCGTGTCCTGTCCTGTTTGATTTTGGAAACCACGTGAACAGGGCGTGTGCTTTCAGTGGCCAGTGGTCAGCTTTGTGGCTCAGCACGTAGCTGAAGTCTTCGCAAATGGTGAGTTTTTTTCCACAAAAAACAAAAATAATTTCTCAAAGGCAAAATGACTTTGAGAAAGGTCCACCTCATGCTCTCTAAATTTATACATGTACAACGATGTACGTTTAATATGATGTTTGTGTCAAATAGAATGTAATTCAATGAGGGTTTGCCCTACTCAACGCACATGTACGTAAGAAGCACCGAATCCTCAGTGCTTTGCCAGATTGCCTGCAACTGATTTCACGAAACTTCAAATGCTGCATCTGCAACATTTTGCTGCCTTTGCTAAATACTGCAGAAAGGAGCCACTGTGGCTCAAGACTTGCGCAACATTTGACGTTACGTAACTTACGCAACTTTTCTTCCCCCAAAAAAATTCAGGCAGCTTTTGTGGGAGCTGCCAGATTTTTATTTCAGCAGGCAATCGGACAAAGCACCAAGTAATCAGTGCTTATTACGTCGAGTAGAGGAAACCCTGGTTGAACTCTCTCAATTCCCAAGAATTGGAGACGGAAACCTAACAAATCCCTGGATCAATATGATGGAGGTTAATAATTGAGATGATTGAGGAGGCTTGCATTGCAAAGTGTGCAGTGTCTTTCAAATTTCAGAGCCAAGTTCTTATGAAACCAACTTTGAAATGCCAGACAAAAAAAAAGTAATCATAATCAAGCAGCCAGTCAGAAACACAGCTTGGAGGTACGCTTGACAACAACGATTCCAAACTTCAAAACGATAGGAGACTGGATTAGATTGATGATCTTGAATCCACTCAGATGAAAGTATTCAAGCTCAGCGATAGTTTGGGGTTTTATTTTGTTAGCTTTGGCCGCTCCATGAGATTGGCCGGAGACTATAAAAGCCGGTTCATTTGGCAATACTCACGGATCTTTCGTCTCTCTCAGTTGCTGGATGTACTGGAACTTTGGCGTCAGACTGCCGTTGGAGGCAATGACAGCCTTCCAGAGGGAAAAAAAACCATCAGATGACAATGTCCCTTTGGTATTTTCTTCAAATTAAATAGGAGGTTTGCGGTGACACCATGTATGGTATGTCATTTCTTAAAAGACTGACAATGGGCAGAGTACACACTAACCGAAACGTTGAGTTACTGGCTGTTCTCAGAGCTGGTACGCTAACCCTATGGTTTTGCGTACAGTTCTCTTGAGTACGCTCAAATATGTATGAGCATTGGTGCGCAAAACCAGAGGGCTCGAGTTCAAGTCCCGGTCCAAGCAGAGTTTTTCAAAATCTTAACAAGGTTAAAGGGGCCTGAAGTCACAATCCTAGCTGATCCTTGGAGAAAGGTCCTACTGGGATGGAACCCTTTTCAACGGTCCTGCTGATAAGGTAGGCAGACATGTTACACACTGAAATATACAGAGCAGTTTCAGGGACCTGTCTAGTGGCTCCCGCAAAGATCTAAACATCAGACGTCATGTACTCACATCCCGAATGACTCTGGAGAGGTTTTCCTGCTCAAACGGCTTCATGGCGTCTGATCTCATCTGGCAGGGTTAAAAGAAGAACAGCAAATGGTCAGAGAGTGACAGACAACAGTTACAGTACCTCTGAAAGACCTTATGCACCGGAATGAAGTTTGGGGGTGAGTGGGTTGGGCTAGGGTGGTTTGAGATGGGTTAAATGTAGGTTGAGGCGTGTTGGGGCGTGTTGGGCTGGGATGATGTGATCTGTGGTGGGTTGGGTTGGGTTGGGTTGGGTTGGGTTGGGTTGGGTTGGGTTGGGTTGGGTTGGGTTGGGTTGGGTTGGGTTGGGTTGGGTTGGTTGGGTTGGGTTGTGTTGAGATGGGATGGGATGGGTTGGGTTGGGTTGGGTTGGATTGGGTTGGGTTGGGTTGGGTTGAGTTAGGCTAATTAAGGTTGGGTGAGGTGGGATTAGGTTGGTCGGGGTTCGAATGGGTAAGCATTAGGCTAACAGATGGGGATAGGTGAGGTAAGGTGGGGGTAAGGTGGGGTAAGGTGGGAAGGTTGAGATTGAGTGTGATCTCGGGTGAGGTTGAAATGGGATTGAGGCATAGGATTGATCATGGGTGAGGTAAGACAGATTAGAGTGAGGTAGGTTGGAGCGGGGTGAGCTGGAAACATGTACGGTAGGACAGTAAAGATTGGACTGTGTACAGTAAGATGGCATATGACGGGGGTTGGGTTGAATCAAAGTGGTCGACGAGAGAACTTAAACTAGTTGGATAGATAACCTCCCTCCTGAGAATGCTCACCATATCAGGTAGCAGAGGCTGCAGAAGGTTCCCAAAGAAGTCAGTAGCTTCCCTGGGCAGCTGGGCAGGCATGTTGTCAATGGAGCACACCAGTACCCCATCACCAGAGAACCTGTCCAGTGGAAAGCAATGCCCAAGGAAAACAATCAGGAGTAGACTCTACTTGCAAGAAGAATGTCCAAAGCTTTGCCGGAATTTCCGGTACAATAAATCCACTGTTTTTTTCTCTTCTGAATTGATTTCAGGAATTATTCCAAAAGTTTTCAAGTGGTTTTTTCCAACCTAAATTTTCCAGTGGTTTTCCCAGTGGGTCTCCTAGTGAGTTCCCTAGTGGTTTTCCTGGTGGTTTTCCCAGTGGTTTTTGTCAGTGGTTTTCCCATTAGTTTTCCCCAATGGATTTCCCATCAGTTTTCCGGTATTGATTTTTTATTTTCCCAAAGTGGTTTTCTCATTAGTTTTTTAATTTTCGCATATTTTCTCAGTACATTTCTGGTTGTTTTTTTTTTGGGGGGGGGGGATTTTTCTTTCAATAAAAGGCCAACTTTTCCCAAAATAGTGCTCCCAGTGGATCTCCAGTACTTTCATAGTGGTGTTCCAATAGGCTATCCGGCCATTAGATGGTGGCCTTCCCAAATAGTCAATTAGTCTTTGCCGGGGTTGGGGCGCCAGTTAGAAGCAATTAAATAATTAACTGCCATATATCTCCAGTGATCACACCCCAACAGTTGAAAAGAAACTACTTAAAGAGGAAAGAACATTTGGATTGGATCAGGATTGACCCTGTGTGGTGCAACCCTTTCACTTCCCTTTTGCCACAGAAGAACAAGCACACTTAAGTACCGCTGCAGCTGTCAGCTATCTGGCACTTAATCCGTGCATTCCACCATGATCCTTGTGAAGGGAGATGGTTCTGGCTTACCGTTGGCTCATGAAGTGCTGGTGCTTGTGGTTGGCGTCGTACAGGTCAAAGGGGCTCTCAATGCTGCTGCACTCCTTGATGAACTCAATGGAGCCGCCGGGATCGGCCGTGATGTCACAGATGGCCAGGAGACGGTGAGGAAGGCGTGGACAGCCAGGTGACTCCTCAGCCATGGGGCTCATCTCAGGACTGAGCAGGGTCTTGGTGTCCATGTTAGACAGGAAGCGAGGGTGACCAATGTCCCAGAAGATGCCGTTGACGATACAGGAGGCCCAGGGTGCAATCTGAGGGGGGGAAGGTAAAGACAAACCCAGATGACAAAAACAAAGTTCATCAACTGTGATACCGGCACTTGTACGCAAAACCAGAGGTCTCCGGCTCAAGTACTGATCCTGTCAAAGTTTAAAGGCCCTATTCTACATCATTAAAGGGCAAAGGATTGCCACAGTTGGTGTGTTAAACCATAAAATATTCCTAAAAAGAAATCCTGCGAAGGTTTTAGCTCAAATGGTAATCTAAGAAAGTAGAAAAAGACAAAATAACTTCAAGGTTTTTGCACCATTCTGTAGTGTAAGAAATAGTTTATTACTCGCAACTAATAAACTATTTGTCAATGTTTAAGTGAAGATTTCTTGATATATGTACAGCATCCCAGACCGTAAACTTTCAACATGAGGATTCTATCATGACCATCTATAAACTGTGTACATTTGGCCTTTGAATAAACAGAACAATACAAATGCAAGCAGCCAGTTAATAAAGAAACAAATCAACAAAACTAAAACTAACAAGTGACAAAACAGACAAATATGCACAAAATGCCAAACCAAAAAAACGCTACTTAATTTGATGCAGTTCAAAATGGATGTGAGAAATGCATCTTCAGCCTCAACTTTGTATTCCAGATTTCTTGAAACCTAGGAATGCTTATCAAAGCTTCTCAAAAAAACCAGGGGTGTACTGACCGTCTCGCTGAAGGTGGACCTGTAGCGCTCTGGGTGTGTGTCATACTCCTCCGTGTTAAAGTCCCCGCCCCCTCTCCGTACGATATGGTCCTTCCTGTGGACCACTGTAGCATAGACTTTCTTGTGGTCTGTTTGGAAGACAAACAAAGAGTTCAATCTGAATGCATCATGGCACTAGCGACAGGATACAGTTAGATAAAGCACCATTGGAGGTCCATTGAAAACCATGTCCAGTCTCAAGTCAGCCAATTGGAAAATGTGAAAAATCGGCTGAGAAAATTTGACCGGACGGGGACTTGAGCCCAGGAACGCTGGCTTGATGTATCACTGCTCTTACCAACTTAGCAATCCAGCCCTTATGAATAGATGGCGGCTTTCCCAAATAGTTAACGACCTGTATCTGTGCCACAGATGGGGCGTTAGATAGAAGCATTTAAGCATTTACATGCACAAGCACACACGGTAAGTACTCACGTCAGGTTTATTAATTAAAGACTCAAGACAGCTCGACTCAGTTTGCACTTGAGCTTATGGCTAAGATATCAATGCTCTACCAGCCAAGCTGTCATCCTAACCATGTCAGGGCCCTGTTTCATAGAGCCGCTTAAACATGAAAAACTGCCGAGCGTGAAACGTCTCCCCCGTGCAAACATACTTACAAAGCACATTACGATGTGATGTCAATCGTTTCTGATTTGTATTCAACTGTTTCTTTATTCAGCATCAAACAAAAATTAGGGTTGGCAAAGGGATCTTGTGAATCGTGACATTTTGTGCTTCAGCAAATGTTGGTGCTTAAGCAGCTCTATGCAATTGTACCCATGTTTACAGCCAAGTGCTACAATTGGGTTCTACATCACGTCTGGCTAGACTGCAGAGTGTTTCCATGTCAGTACCTACCTCCTTTCTCCACCGTTTTCCTCAGGTCTTTGGCGTCAACGTATTCCACGGGAAGATCAGCGATGACTTCTTGGGCACCCTACAGCATGAACAACCAATCATTACTCAATTGAATCCTCTCTTTATGTTGGCATAGATTCAATCACTTATTTGAAAGAAAGTAATTGCTTGAAGCAAAGCAATCTTTGAATACTAAGCAGTACTCCTCTAGCTTCTTCCTGCGCACTGCTGCACTATGGAATCCTCTACCTTCAACCTGTTTCCCCCTTTCCTAAAACTTGTCCCAATTCAAACGTAACATAAATGCTCATCTTTCTTCCTCCTGATCTAGTTTGCTTGTGGTTCTTCTCCTTACTCCTTACTTTTAGCCCTCACCTTGAGTGGCCTTAAGAAGCCTTGTGTTGGGCGACTTTCATGAAACAATTTTTTTTACAGCAATGCAATAATGTTGCCCACTGCGTAGCGACTCAAATGGGATCAAATTTCGATCAAAATGAAGTTTCCAATCAGCCAATATGAATATAATTATGGACACTAATAAGCAATACAAACCAAAATCAGAAAATTGATTTTCGATCAATTTTTTCAACCCCACAACTTTCAGTTGCCTTGTGTGTGGAAAAGATGCAAGAAGCGACTCATTTTCGAAAGAGCATATCACAAATAACTGAAAATGTCTAAAATCTTCCAAAGGCCTGACATTTCTATCCTAGCAGGAGCTTTCTCAAAGGCAGATGAAGGCAGTCCCTGACAGGATCAAAATGTCAGAACCTCTGAAACAAAAAACAAAAGAGGAACTGGGATTGGAACCCAAGCCCCTGGTTTGTATGTGCAAGTGCTCTACCACCTGAGCTATCCAGCCCTTGGATGGTGGCCTTCCCTAATAGTCAACCTCTGTTGCAGGAGTAAGGGCACCAATCGGCCACAACTGACCATTACCTGCGATCAATTTCCAGGGATCAACAATCCTGTTTTCATCAGACCCCCCAAAAAACCCTTCAACCAATATTCCACCCAAATCCAAAGATTGGACGATTGGCATTGGACTTACCTGTGACACGTTACCGGAGCCCATGAAGACAAAGGACATAGGACCAATAGAATGAGGAAGTTCACCGAGCGCAATACGATAGCCGGCATCTCGCACCGCTTGCATGGCCATGCCGGTGTTGCGGTAGTTGTGTGCTGCGGCTATGTGCTGCAGAGCATAGCAAGAAGTAGAAAATGTACACGATGAAGCCATTCACTTCCATCTTATCATCATTCGTAAATTGTGAGTTTGCAATCGGTGAGACATAAATCAATGAGGTTTTGCCTTAAAGGTCTACAGAAATACATGTAGGATTTGAAAAAGAGCTAAAAATCTTCTTAGGTAATGTTCACAATATAATAAATTAAAAAAATTTTAGCGCCTAATTTTGCCCAAAAACATTGAAAAAAGTCCATGTTCGCCCCGCCCCCAAAAATTCCCCCTGTGAGCATGTGACATCACATACAGACCAAAAGCAGCCGAGCGAGGCGATCACAATGCTGAGACGATAAAATGTGCAACTGCGCATGTGACAGTGCGGTATTTACGGCTGATAGACAATAGAGACAATGCAGGGCCAGTGCAAAGCGCACGACCTCAAGGCTAAACACACATTCTGTATGTGACATAGTATGTTCGTCTCCAAAGTACATGTAGGGCGCACAATTTTCGGACAAAAATATAGCGATTTTTGCTAAATTAATAATATTTGGTCTAAAAAAGGATAGACACGTTGGGTTTTATAGCAATACCCATTTTTTAACCCCAAGTTAATTTTGATTTCTGTATACCTTTAATACTTGGCGTAGAATTAGCTCTGCATGCTAAGTGATTTCATTTTCATTTCAGCTAATATTTTGCTTCCTACAAAGTAAATGAGTTTGGCATCTTGTGGACATCATGCTAACTTGATATTCCGCTGATATGGACAGGGTATGAGTCTAAAGCATTGCAATACACTGTATGTGCATGATATCAAAGAAATGAATCCTTAGCTTTGTGCAAGCCAAACTGCCATCACTCATAAGTTTGTTTGTTTTTTGTCTGGCTTGATTTTGGCCCTTAAAGGCCTTTCTTAATGTTTATGCAAATTGTATGCGTCAAACTGAAAGTGAGCCTATGGGTGCTAGATTCCAAGATCAATTGTTGCTCCTCGCTGCTTTTTGATTTGTTCTTGACATATTCTTCAACAAAACCGAATGTTATCTAAGGAACAGCGGTAAGGTTCTTGAATTGACCGCCATCTTGGAAAGCCTGGTTTTGGGCTCAATGCATAAAATTGGCATAAATATTAAGAACGGCCTACATGTATGGTGACATGTGTGGGAGATAAATAGCCTAGGTGGCCCATCAGATTGGTGAATTGGGCGGCCACAGTGTAATGATAGGTGAAGAGGGAAGGAAGACTCACGATGAATGGCGTGTGATGTCCTAGGGCTAGGAGACGTAGACCGATACCGTGCAGGATATTCAGCATGCCCGCGATGCCTGCAAACTTGCCAAAGGCCACCAGGCGCTTCCCATTCTCATCCACAATCTTCTCGTAGTCGATGAGGCGAATATTCTGATGCACAAACAAAAATCAACAAACAAAAACCAAGAGTTAAATTTGAAAAAAAAACCTATTCAGAAAAAAAATGTTGTTTTAATTAAGACCACAATAACTACAGTGGTCGATCTCATCAAATTTTCAATCAATTGCAAGATGATGAGTGATGCAAAGAAACCATTATGACTCATCACAGTTTACAATGGGTTGTCAATTTTAAGTTGAGTTACTATGCAGCGTAAGGCTTTGTGAAACGCAACCCAGGATACACAGGATACAGACTTCTTGTGCTTCGTGGCATCCTATAGCAGCAGTTTTAGTTTCGCAAACAACAAAAAGCAAAGATTTATTATAGATGACATGATGTTTGCATCTAAGAGAATTTAATTCAATGAGGGTTTACCCTGATCGACGTGATAAACACTGAGTGCTCAGTGCTTTGCCAAATACCTGATGAAAACATTTCAGGCAGCTCGGGCGGGATTCGAACTTGCGACTCCCGCTTTCTAGTGCAGACGTCTTAACCACTTGAGCTGCCTGGTATTTTTTCATATTACAGCATCGGGCAAAGCACTGAGCTTATCACTATCAGCTCAGTGCTTATCACGTTGAGCAGGGCAAACCCTCATTGAGATATGTATTGTGCATATAATGTTTATTCATTACAAGAACAGATCAAGCATAATCATTCACAATACCAGTCTGAATCGTGGAATTTGACGACCCAATAGCCTGGCAGGCAGTCATGACTCTGGATAGAACAGAGCTGTGGGTGGACTACTAGAGGACTGGGGCATACCATCGCATTGAATGAGACCTGGGCCCAGTATCATAGAGCCGCTTAAGCGTGAAAATCTGCTAAGCAGAAAAAGTCTTCCTCGTGTAAGCAGGATTACAAAATCACTGCGATGTGATGTCCATTGCTTTTGACTTGTTGTCCACTCTTCTTTACTTAGCGTGAAACAAAAGTGAAGTTTGGGTTAGCAAGGGGATCCTGTGGCTCATGAGTTTTTGCGCTGAAGCACATTTTGACGCTTAAGCGGCTCTATGAAATTGGCCCCTGGTCAAACTGGACTAAGCAAATGGCTTGAGTCAATGGACCACAGAGCCATGTGCAGGAAATGTCGCTACCTTTTCTAGGATGGCGTCCAACAGGGGCATGTTCTCCATCTGCGCCTTGATGGTGTGGGAGAAGAAGCAGTAGGTCTTGTTGGGAAGGAGACGGCTGATGGGAACCTGCTTGACTCCGAGGATCAAGGAGGCCTCGTTCAGGTCCTCCTGGATGACTGCACCTGCCCTGGAGTAATCCTGGCGAAGAGACAGAGGGAAGAGATGGGAGGCGACCGTCAACATCTATTTTGAGATTTGAAGGTTTGCATGGTGAGAAAAACAGAATAAATAGGTTTGCGGTGACACCATGTAAATTCTTCCTGAAGAAACGTCGAGTTCCTCCGGTTCTTTTCAGAACCACACTTACTCACAAAAGAGAATTTACATGGTGTCACTGCAAACCTATTTATCCAACATCTATTTTGAGAGATCTTTGGTCAACATGAGACACTGAGACACTTGGTGGTCACAAACACACTGGTCCCAATTGCTGATCGTTATGAGCATCCATTGATTCCCGATTCCATTTCAAGATCCCAGTAACATCCCATCTGATAGAGTGCCGGCAGAATCAAACATAGCTGCCAACCTATCTTAAAGGAAGCTAGGGATACGTCTACTAAAAAACATAATCACAGAGCAAACTTGAGTGTACATAGGAATATGTGTATTTCCAAGCCAAAAATGAGAATCTGTTGTCAAGAGCTTGTAAAAAGTGATAAATTTGTACCCCAAATGAGGAATGATTCTTCCAGCAAAGGGATGGTTGGCAGTTGTGATCAAGCCACCAGCCAGCTGTCCTCCTATGTCTATGTGTACTTGCGATACAGACTGCCAGTGCCACACACTATAGGCCTTTTCACACTGTCCGTAATCTCGGGGTCGGAACCGGTTCCAACACCAACATTTTTTTCAACCCTTTTCCCACTACTAGAATTTCAACCTGGTTCCGAACCGGGTAGCATGCTCTAGCCGGATCGAAACCAACCCTGGCAGGGACCAGGGTTGAAAATCTTGATCCGGTTTGAAATTGCATTTTTCAGCTTGAACCGGTTCGAAACTGATAGTGGGAACCGCCCCGGGTTGAGTTGATCCGTGTTGAGTTGTGTGGCACAAAATTCTGTGGAAATCTGACACAGGTACAAAGGTCAATGAACAATCAGCTGCATGGCGCCGCACTGGATCCGTGTTGAGAATTCGTAGTGTGAAAACACAGGGTGTTATCCGGATTGAAAGTTACCCGGTTCATGCAGCGGCCGGTTTGCGTCATGAACAGTGTGAACGTTGCGTCTCTGTGATATGTGTCGAAAACAACCCAGACTGAACCGGGGCAGACCTGGGTTGGTTTCAACCCGGTGTAACGATCTGAGACGGGCCCCCGTGCTGAGTTGAGCCGTAACGTCACTGGCTCACCTCAGCACGTTACAGCAACGTTCTCAGCTGCTCAGCGTGACTCAGATGAGTCAGTGAACGAAGCACGTGGGGGCTCCCTTCATGTGACTGTTGTTTATGATTATCCACAAACGAACAGTTTGTAAAACTATATTTTGCTTTTGATTGTATAAAGCCAAACAATGCACCCTTAATACGGGGGAACAACTGTAGCATTTCTTCCCCAATGTAGAACTCCCAAGTTCTAGCCCTAGAGACTAAGATCCGTACTGAGCGTTGTTGAACTACGGGTCAACTACGGGTCAACGAATGTGCCTGAAAGCGCTGCATTGCCAATGGCCGTATCGACTCAGCATGGCCTTCAAAATGGACAACTACTACGCGCACTGCGCATGACATTTTTATCCATATATGGTAATGGTCTCATCTGAGCATGGGGCCCGGATCAGACCGTTACACCGGTTCCAAGCGGAGATTGCGTAGTGTGAAAAAGCCTGAAGTGGACTGCTGAGCCACCCTACGTGTGTAGATGCTGCCTTGTAACATGGGGGATGAATTTGAGGCGGCCACTGCCTCCCTGAGATGGAAGTGGGCCTGTGTAGATGCCTTACCTCCATGGTGTAGGCCCGCCGGTTGGACGGAGCCACCAGAACCTTGACCCCGTTGTCCACAAGGTCCTTGACCTGCCGGGGATTGAGCGGTGCCCTGCGCTCCCACTGTGAGCCGTAGTCCTCCCTCCGGATGGCCATGACCTTGGTGTCGTCCACCGCACCACTCAGGCCGCGCCGGACCCGCCCTATAGAGGGCGCCCTCAGCAGCCGCTTGGCCACGCTGATGGACTTGGCTCGTAGCATCCTTCAATCGTCAGTCGCTTCCCGCGAGGGCAGTCTCTATCTGTACCGAAAACAGGGGGAGGGGGAAATGAGATTTCTACCTATTCAGGGTGGAGATTTCATGACAATTGAGTCTCCTCAGAACCTTGCATACTCACAAATCACATTCTGCACTGTCATCGCACACAACCATGGAAAATCCCATGAACAAAATTCCACAAGTTTACATGGCAGGTCTAACTCTTAATCATATGCACATGCATGTGTACATGTACAGGTTGTGTAGCTTCAAAACAGAACAATTAGCAGTCAGTTATGGCACTCTCCTTCAATTATTAAAATTATTTCCTTGCTCAATGGCATATTTTTTTATGCTAAAATTAATCTATGTACACTGTAAAAAGATGTAGCAAATTAAAACCTTTACATTCACTTGCTGGTACCAGTACCTGTAGCTTTCTCTAAAACTGATAAAAACTACATGTCTAAACTACATGTTGTTGCTTTTTTTTTAACAAGCACTGGTAAATAATGTATGTAGACCTTCAAGTTCATTGTGCGTGCACTGCATGTACTGTATCTAATGTACATGTACATTGTATCCTCAACAAGGCCTTAATTTACATTATTCATGCACACACCATATTTGATCCTTTCATTGGAGTATAAAGCTAGTATGGGCCATTCGGTTGTGCACACACATTTGTAAATATTAAGTCCTGAAATCAGTTCTCTTAAAAGTTAAAGTGATGTCACCAAGGAAGGTCTCGCAAGGGCGTATCTGCTCCCCATTCCAAACTTTTTATTACTGTACTTAACAAAGCTAAAAATTCCATAAAATGCATTAAAAAAAAACTGCATTGCAGTTGACCTTCTAAAAATCTATGGACCATATTGACAGATGTGTGCAAACTACCGTACTATTATACTGCCTTACATTGGATCATGGCTGAATGCACTTGTCTCTCTCCACTACCAAAACTGCAAAGTTTATCCATTCAACCAGAATGACGGAGAGTTCTAGTCAAACCATGCTCCAATTCAAATTGAGATTGATCAGGGTGCATTTACAAAAATGCATGTAAAGCCATCCATGTACATATAATATCCTCTGTACGTGCTGTGCTGACCACTTCCATGGATATCCCTGACAAATGTGATTCAGAATGATCGGCATGTTTTGCAAGAGAAGCATAATTTCTACATGTACATGTACATGTAGTTTGTACAAGCACTATGTAATTTACCTATATGTAAATAACATCAATGTACATGTAAATTAAATTAATTTTGTAAGGTAAATTAAAGCAGTGGACTCCAAACAGTTTGAATCAATGTATTTGCTATACCTGAGTCTCGTGATCCCATAAATGTAAATAACATCAATGTACATGTACTGTACATGTCCTGCTATGTTGTGCTAAACTCCTGAAGCTTGTAAGACGTACAAACGTACAATACATGTACACGTAAGTGTGCCAGCATTAATACAGAGATCAGTGGGGAAAAGGCCAACAGTAAGCACAAGCTGCCGAGGGGGGGGGGGATCTGCAGTATGCTAAGAGTAATTGTCATCTGTCATGACCTGACACAGATTTGGAAATCAGGTTTTGTACAAAACAGCCCTGTCAGATTGATTCCATGAAATTGGTCCATATAACCACTGTGGTTATATGGACCAATTTCACTGCCATAGAAAAGATACATGTAGATGTGTACATGTACATGTGCATGTAAATGAACATGTATTTACAGTGAATGTAAAATGTGCAGGCTACATGTGCATGTGTACAATTGAACATTATTTTCTTCTTGCTAATACTACACAAGGAGCCTTCACACATGTAAAATTGTAAAAAAAAAAAGTTAATCAAGATTGAAAAACACCCTTTTTTGTGCCTGTTCACACATGGCAGAACTAGCAAAATTCAATCACAATCCAAAAATGGATTCTTTCGGGCCTAACGCAGTCGGAACTGTGCAAAGTGTGCCTGCCTAAAACGTGAACCAAGACCAGAGTGGCCAACAGAAAACTATATACATGTACCGTGCTTGGAGCCTGGAACTGCACATGTACAGTGTACTACGTACCCCATGTACAGGTGTATGTGTGACCGTTGGAATGCAATGCATTGAATCACTGTGTTCTTATCGTACACGACATTGTGGCAATGAACAGATCACGATGGCATCCAATGCTTATCTGCACGCATTGAATTGTGGGATGCAACTTACGGAATCTCAATTCTCATTAATGTAGGAACTGAAGATGCCATTGCCTGCAATCCAATAAGGGCATGCCCTCCCCAAGGTGAATTCAGCACTGCATGCTTATCGCTTTGTCCTCGGAGTTACAGCTCCATGCCTTGCCCAAGGGTCTGACTTGGGGGAGGGGACTCGCAGTCAAGGCTCGACAATGAAGCTACAATTAAGAACTCTGCGATGGAAGCTTTTCAAGCAAATCACTGCCAATGAAAGGTGGATGCTTTGAAGATCAAGACTTAGATTTAACGCAGGTCAAACTCAGAGGGCATCACCCGAAACCCCTGGCAGGAAGTCAAATCTCCTAGTCATAATTCTCATGGCTAGTGGAAAGAGTGAAGTGAGTCTTTCCGTTCCCTGTCCACGCTGTGTGATATCATCATCAGTAGCACAGGCTTGTTGGGATCCCTCCCTGCCGGACTGGATGGCTGGGGCAAGCACCAGTCAAGAGCACTCCGGGCCGGCCGGCTTGCTTGCTGGGCCAAGCCTGAGGCAAAGCCCAGGGGCCAATTGCTTAGAGCCGCTTAAGCATCAAAATGTGCTGAAGCGCAAAAACTCATGAGCCACAGGATCCCCTTGCCTACCCAAACTTCACTTTTGTGTCACGCTAAGTAAAGAAGAGTGGAATACAAGTCAAAAGCAATGGACATCACATCGCAGTGATTTTGTAATCCTGCTTACACGAGGAAGACTTTTTCTGCTTAGCAGATTTTCACGCTTAAGCGGCTCTATGGGCCAAGGCCAGGATTTATGTCAAAGCCAAGTCTGGAACTCACTGTACGTGGGTTTCAGAGGGAGTTTCAGTCACAACATCTTCTGCAGCACAGCATATTTCCTGCCGTCTGGCCACATGTATAGCGTGGATCATATACACAGGGACAGAGTACAACATGATTACATACGTGTACGGTATACTGATTATAGTGTGTGGCTGTATGCATACATTAGGGCCATTATATGAAGCAGATGGGTGCAATAGGCAGTGTTATAGCTACACTGTACCTTGAGGGTATAATTATATACATGTACAGTACATGTATGTTCCTGCCCATGTACATGTAGTGGGGCAGGAACATACATGTGCAGTGCAAACGTGCATACATGTACAATGTTTGTGCTAATAGAACTTACTATACACCAACATACGTACATGTACATGTACTGTACATGTACATGTACATGTACCCTCCACTGAAGAAAGTGTGTGTCAATCAAAAAGGCATGGACATACACAAATAAATTGATTTTACAAGATGATCAAGTGGCGGAGGTTTCCAAAAAGTAAGCATTCAAAGGAGCACTCTGGACCTGAAGAACGACACTGAAACAGTGAATGAGATTTAGCGTGGATCACAGAAAACAGCTACTAGGCTACAGATGTACATGTATCTATATGTCCATGAATCAAAATTTACCACTAGATAAGACTTGAAGGTTTGCATGGTGGAAATACTAAGTGGAAGGTTTGCAGTGATACCATGTACATGTACATGTAGCACTTCTCTTTCAAGAAGGAGTGTGGCTCTGAAAAACTCCTTCTTGAAGGAGGGGCACTACATGGTGCCACCACAAACCTTCCACTTAGTTTACCACTTATCACTAATTTGAGGTTTACAGTGCACACAGTGTGGTGATAACCTGCATATTTGCCATCTGTCTGGAAGCAGAATCACAAGCAGCTCCCAGCAAAAACTGGTGAGCCATTTGAAAAATTGATGTACTGGTTAAAACAATGGTGGACCAGTTGAAAAATTAGTGGGCCAGTTGAAGCACGGGTGGGCCTGTTGAAAACTTGATGAACAAATGGTGGGCCAGATAAACAAATTGATGGACCAACTAAAAAACTGGTGGGCCAGTCGAAAAACTGGAAGGCCAGTTAAAAAATTGGTGGGGCTGTTGAAACTAGTGGGCGATTAAAAGATTAATTTAACCGTTTGAAAAAGTGACATGCCAGTTGATGACTAGCGGGCCAGTTGAAAAAGAGGTGGGCCCATTAATAAATTAATAGAAAAAATAATTGGGCAACTTGAAGTTAAAGTCTGACGAACCAATTTAGGTTTGTAAACAGCAGTACTAACAGTAGATTTGAAGACAGCAGTCACAATTCAAAACCACATTTATTGGATAGCACTCTGAATTTTTAGGCATTTTTGTACACAAATATTCTTGAAAGTTAATGAAAGTCAAATTCACCAATTACAATCTTAACTTATTCAATATACTTGGCACACAAGAAAGAAAATATTTGATTAAAATGTCCCTTAACCCTCAAGTGGCATTATCTGACCTTGAAATTTCATTAGTATTCACCAGACCGTGGATAATGATATTTGGCATATAATTAATTACACATGTATTAATTGGCAGAGTGATATATTACTTCCTATGCCTTTTACAGACTTCTCTGAACCTTTGTCGCATTTTCACAGATTCTGTGGACATAAACAATAAGAGGTTTGACCACATAATAAGGTGTCATGAATACAAATGATTTTTTAATTTCCCAAAACTTAAGGTGATACAAAATTGTCTACATGTATATAAAGCAAAGAAAGTAAAGGAAAACAGTGGGTTTTTTGCTTGAGTGAACAATTTGACAAAATTAGACTGAAAAAAAAAGAAAATTAGACTGGATGGGTACTTAAAATCTTGAACCCAAGACCTCTTGTTTGACATTTGATGTTCACAATGAATGTGCTGTCACATGAAATTGTTGCAAACTGCTTAGTACCGACTTATGAACAAAATGAAAATCCTAGCTGGACCTTTCTCAAAGGCAGTTTCTAAACTTTGCGGAAACTTCAGGTCCTCTCAATTTTCTCAGGCTTTTTTAACTTTCTAGTATGTGTCTCTGTAATATTACAAAAAAAAGTGTATTTTTTGTTTTGATACAAGCTTCAATATTCAAATATTATTTTTTCCAAAGGAATCATGCAATTGTAATGCAATCAAATTCGCTGAGTACAATCTCTTAAATTTTCAGTGTGAACATGGGCATGTAATATGTATGTGTACATACAATTATGTAAATTGTAATTACATGTGTAATTCAGGTCAGGACTCAGGAGTGGATTAATGAAGTTGCAGTGACAGTCACCCTCATCCCTAATGACCTTAATCCTACCTGGGCCTCGGATCTTCCAATGCCAGGAGGATTAGGATCACGGACTCACGGTCGCCGCAACTAGATCAGGGCTGGATTTCACAAAGCCCTACAATGGTCGTAACTCAACTCACAATGGATTTGTACCCATCGCAAGTTGTGATAGGCCGTATGGTTTATGTGCATCACTCATCGTCTTTCGATGGGTTTGGTGAAAATGACTACAGTACCTGGGATGCTTTTTGCCGTTCATTACCCAAAATTGATTCGGCTGTTTCTGTTTGGCTTGGTTATCTGGAAAAAAAAATATTTACACACTTCCTCATCCAGTGTACTAGTACAGCCTGTGCAGCACTTAGGCGTAAGTGTAGAATTGTGTAGCCCTTTTATCCTTGCATAATGAGGAAAATCAAAAAGAAAATTCAAAAGGAAGGAAGAGGGCTACAGTTACCACAGCCACATCCAGTGTGACTCTAACCTTAGGAGTGACATGTCAAATTGGCAGGGACAATCTCAACGAAATAAGAGTCCAATAAATTAGCACTAGACTTCTTAGTGTACTACTAGTACTACTAGGGTAAAGTGTAGGTATTTTCGACAGGAGGAGAATTCAACCACCTACATGTATACACAAAAACTACACAGCTGGTCACATTTTTGGCTTTTCTTAAAAGGTCAAATACATGTGTGTACCCCTGCTCTTACTCTTAGTTTACTCTTAGTAACTACTAGTACTTGTACTTTTGTAGTAGTACTAGCAGTAAGTACATGTACATGTACAACTACAAGTAGTAGTACAGTACTACGTAAAACTACATGTAATCTCAGTATTTAAATGGAGTGAAGTCTGTAGATAGTTAGATACCATGGTAATTAATAGTAGATACTAATTCCACTTGAAAATTCAATGAAAAAAAAAGAAGTACACAGAATTACAGTGTGAGGTTGCAGGTGAAAGACCCTTAATTTTACACAACGGAAAAGTGGAAGTGCTTAAAAAGTACTTTGACATAAAAACCGCACGTAGACCCCATACTTTTTATGTACATGTATGTAGTTTATACGTGAATGATGTGTACACTGGCATATGAACCTCGATGGCAACTTGGCAAGCAGCACTTGGAAAGAAAAGCCATTTAATTAATAATAATACAAATAATTAATTTGTCTCTGAGTACAGTATCTCAACTGTTTACACCTGTCACCGAGACTAGTTTGTCTTCCAACCTGCAGAGAAAGACCCAATCGTTTAAAGGCCCACAACATTGGTAAAAAGGTCCAAAGATTGCCAGAGTTCGTGTGTTAAACCATTAACCATTCTAAAAAAGGCAATTCTGCGAAGGTTTTAACTCAAATGGTGATCTGAGTAAGTAGAAAAAAGCACAAAAAAGTAACTGTTTTTCGTGAGAAGTACAGCATCCCAGACTAGTAAATTGTAAGAACTAAGTTTTCAACATCATGATGATTCTATCATGACCATCTACAAACTGTGTAAATTAGAAGGAAATCTGTGGACATCGATGTTTTCCGATCTTCCCAATGTTGTATTGGGCCTTTAAATAACAGTGGAAAAAACTCAGTATTCATGCACTTTTGCACTTTGCAGTACGAGTACATGTACAGGTGCATGTAGAGTATCGTGGGAACCCCCGTTTTCGACGCTACACGTTTTCGACGCTTAGCCTTCTAACTCACATCGCACTATGAAAACAACTCCGTATAACGATCTCAGACTTCGTATCTTACAGTTGGTTTCCTGCTCTTGTCCGTCACCGAAAATGTGCAAAGTTAAGGCTTTTCCAGTAGGCCAAACTCGTGTTATTCAAAAAGTTGCTCTTTTGGGGTCTATTTTCCTAGGTACAAAATTGGCAATTGCTTCGAAGCTCCAGTTTTCTTTATTGTTGGTCCTAAAAAAAATCTGAGTGTACTATAACAAACCCCAACATCCGTAGAAAAAAAAAAAATCACGCAACTTAAGGCAGTCTGTTCTGGGTAAAAACTATGGAGGCTCCTATAGAGCGTCTCGCTTATATAATTTTTTAAATATTTTTTTTATTATTATTTAAAGACAAAAAGTAACATGGCCCAATAGGCTTTTTAAAAAAATGCAAAAAATAAAAGGGCAGCTAGAGAAAGTACCAAGAAGGAGGAAATGTGTCTCTGGAGTGACATTGGGAAAGGTCATAACTGAAGAAGCAGTGAGAAAGAGGATTGTGGAGTTTTTTTTAAACGTCACAAAAGAAGACATTAACAAGACCAATATGTTTTAAGCATAAATTATGAATGATTTGAGGAAAGTGTTAGAAGCAGTGTGGAAAAACAAAAACAAAGATGAATACAAAAAAATAATACAGGGAAGAATTTTACAGTGCCACACAGCATTTTGAGTTATTTTAAGAATTTATTTTGCGTTTGGCTGACTGGGACACCTTACTAAACACCACTGACGAAAATAGGTGACGATGCTTACTGCGCGGTGCGCCGCGGACGTCAACAAAACCGGGTAATCTTACGGAAGTGACAGGCTTGATAAACCTTCTCTATGATTATTCTAATACTAGTCTGTGGTGTGGACAAAGTGACTGGGACCTCTTTTAGTGTGATACTTTCTTCCACATTGTTCAGTTTGAAGAAAAGTCCTTACATCGTCGAAAACCGGTTACTGGAGGATACATGAGTCTTCGTGTACGTACTATGCATGTATGAACAGATGAAGTGCCATCATACATGTAACTTCAAAGCCTTGTACAGGATTTGTCATTTTTTCGCCTTGTTCGCTCAGCTACGAGCACGCTAGGTAAACTTCAAAGAGGGCTTGACAATCCACAGACACAAGGCTCGTTAGAATTGCCCAAAGTTAGTTATAGGCGACCAAATACATGTGAACTCACCCAATCCAAACTGCTAAGATGTGGTGACGGAGAAGTGCCTGCACTCAAACCACAGCGTCCATGCTAACGCACGCAATAATGGCAAGGGCCTCTTTCCCGACGGCTGTTTACAGTCACGTTTTTTCCACTTTATAAAGTTAGTCATTCATTGTATTAGGCCTATGCCATTTTTACATAAAATAAATTGCTTCACAATACACACACAGTAGTTGTACGACTATTTTGTCTGAATACAAAAACACACATTAATTTCATTAAATGTCTGCTACATCACAATCCGTAATAGTATTAATATTTTACAGCTTGCCAACAGTAAATCCATTTATATTCATGAAGTAAAATAGAAGTTAGGTGTCTTCAAACGCTGGGTAATTATTTTCTTTATTGTTTCACGATTATCCCATTAACCAAACGAGGGCGCCCTTTCCATTTTCTGATGATTTTTTATGGGGATGCACAGGGTGCAGCACACGTCATCAACTTCCAGAGGCCAAAGTGCAAAAACACGTGGCATCACATGTTATTCAAATTTTGGCGACGATACTGGAAATAATGTGGCTTGAAACTCAATCTCTATTTCAATTCCTGTTACCCTTAGCCGAGTAGATGTTTGCTGATTATCCCCAGAACAAAAATCGTCCCCGCTCCAGGCGCCCAAAATTTCCACGAGGTTTGCCATTCCCACCCCATTCCCATTTCCATCCACATCTTAACCTCAATTATTTCCTCCGGTCACTTTTCTCATCATCATTTCAGATCCCTTGAGTGGGGCCCCGTCCTTCCAAGTCTTCCAGAACATTCTCCTCGATGTCTCGGTAGTCACTTCGGAGGGAGTGATGTATTCCCCGTTCAAGTTGCTGGTGAGATCATGGCGACAGTCGTGGCGGCCGCACCACCATCCTCCCGTTTGTGTTTCCTGTGAGACAGAAAATTTCTTGTTTCTGTGCTCCAAAAGGGCATTACCTGCATCAGAGACAAAGCAAGATCGCCCTTAGTCAGAAAGCACACAGGGTATGAGTGTCTGGGTAGGTTAGCCCAACTCCCTGCAGGTGGTTTGCGATTGGTTGCTTGTTTGTTAGCTTTTTTTCCTGTTTGTTTGTTTGCTTGCTTGCTCACTTGCTTGCCTGCTCGCTTGCTCGCTTGATTGCCTGCTTGCTTGCTTGGTAGGTTGCTTGCCTGCTTCCTCGATTGCTTGCCTGCATGCCTGTTTACCTGCTTGCTTGCCTGCTTGCTTGCTTGGTAGGTTGCTTGCCTGCCTGCTTAGTTGGTTGCTTGCCTGCCTGCTTGCCTGTTTACCTGCTTGCTTGCTTGCCTGCTTCCTCGATTGCTTGCCTGCATGCCTGTTTACCTGCTTGCTTGCCTGCTTGCTACTTGCTTGCTTTCTTGCTTGCCCGATCGCCTTCTTCCCTGCTTGCTAATTGCTTGCCCGATTGCCTTTTTGCCAGCTTGCTTGCTTGCTAATTGCTTGCTTGCTTGTCTGCTTTAAAGCTTAACCCACTCAGAAAATGATTTTACTGTGAATCTAAATCAAAACAAGGGCGTGATCCCTTGAGATATTCGGTACTTAAGTTAAATGCTTCTGACTGGCGCCTTACCCCGGCAAAGACTAGTTTACTATCATCTAAGGGTTGGATAGACCAGATGGTAAAAACGCTTATAATTATGTTAAGCCATGCAGAGGTATCGGGTTCAAATCCCGGTCCAGTCGAAACAAATGATTTGGCCTTTTTTCAATTAATTCTAGTGGTGTTTTACTTACCCATTAGGAGGGCCTGCTGACGTTTCGATCCTAATAGGACCTTTATCAAAGGCATAATGACCTTACCCAAAGGCATAATGACCTTACCCAAAGGCACAATGACCTTACCCAAAGGCAAAATGACCTTACCCAAAGGCACAATGACCTTACCCAAAGGCACAATGACCTTACCCAAAGGCACAATGACCTTACCCAAAGGCACAATGACCTTACCCAAAGGCACAATGACCTTACCCAAAGGCACAATGACCTTACCCAAAGGCAAAATGACCTTACCCAAAGGCATAATGACCTTACCCAAAGGCATAATGACCTTACCCAAAGGCACAATGACCTCACCCAAAGGCATAATGACCTTACCCAAAGGCACAATGACCTTACCCAAAGGCATAATGACCTTACCCAAAGGCACAATGACCTCACCCAAAGGCACAATGACCTTACCCAAATGAGTTGTCATTTTCTCACTTCTCAGTTGTACAGTGCCCTTTTGTGTCTCAGCCAAATTAAATGTTTTTGCCTTTTGGGGAGTCACGGTGTCTTGTTGAGATCGATGTCAAGATTTGTAGATTGCGGTCACTCTATACTCAGTAAGGAGTTTACTTCTTCTTCTTCTTCTTCTTTTTTTTTGGGGGGGGGGCATTGTCCTTACCTGCGTTTATTTCACTATCAGGGTCGTCCGTGTATTCCAGCTGTCCAATAAGCTTGTAGTCATTGACATGATTCACCTTGAACTTCTTGTAGAGTGCAACTGCTTTCTGGCCGTCGAACGATTCAAGAGTTATCCTCAATTCATGATTCCCTTCCTTGGTCAGTTTCCGCAACCTCTCGTTGCCCAACCAGAACTCGCCGAGCACAGACCCGAAGCCATTGCGGTATTCGTTCATGGTGCGATCGAAATTCTCGCTGCCATTGTGACGTCTTTGGAAAACCTGGAACGTCAGAGACACGACTTCTTTAAGACAAAGGTTCAGACTACATAGCTTAGGCGATGTCGGGTAAATTGGGAACTGGGTATACCCGAAAATTGAAATGGTCGGGTACCGGGATACCCGCAAATCAGTAAACAATTAAGAAATTAAGAATGAGAATTGATACGGCGGTATCGAAGGACCAATGGTCGCTCCCGTAGGTAAAATAATGGACTCAGTACTCTTTGTGAATGAACGTTCACTGGTTCCCTGCAGCATAGCGGGAGCTCAGTACACAAAGCAGAGGCACATGCCTAACACAGAGCTTGCTCTGATTGGCTGGGTGGTTGTCCGTAAAATGGGCCCTTTTCAAACACTAGCCAATCATTGTCATCTAAGGGAGGACCCACCTGCCAGATACTCTTTCTTTTCTTTCTTGTTTTCCTCACAACACTCTCTGATTTGTGCCGCAAATTTCTTCCGTCCATTGCAGACGGAAGGGGAACGCATCTTACACACACACCCATACACCCCACCCCACCCCCCACACACACACATATTCAGTGAGAAACGTGAAGTGAAACATTTTGTTCTCAATCCCAACGCTGTGTAAAATAAAACCAAAATGAAGTCTATTTCCGACACCATGCACCCACTTGTTGATATATATATTTTTTTATACCCTATATTGAGTCTTATCTTGGACCTACAGTACGTGACTCGGACCTACTGACTGAACACTCGGCAGAACACACACTGCCCGAAACGTTGATTCACCGGCACTCATTCTCAAGGCCACACTCACGTTCTGGAACGCGATGATTATACACGGTGTCACTGCACAGTTTCCTCATTGTGATTCCACCATGCAAACCTTCAAGTCTCACCAAACGTGTCTTTTTTTTTAAGCGAATACTGGCAATTCACAATATAGTGCGCCCTCAAGAGTTTGCAATGCGTTGGCCAATCATACTGCGCGGAATATGTCGACCCTTTCTAGACGTTTGTGCAGATCCTCGGTGTCAACATGCTCCCCTAGCTGCCTAAACATTATTGTCGGACAGTGCGAACCAAGCGCGCTCGCTGTGCGGCACGGGTACTACCTGAGCAAAGTATTGGAGGACTAGGGAGCATGTTGACACCGATGAGCTGCGCAGACGTGCAACGGGTCGACAGATTCCGCGCATTTCGATTTAGGCTGGTTCCCGTCCCCTACATGGTCTCCAGACGTCTGGAGACCATTTAGGGGACGGGAACCAGCCTAATTTCGATTGACCAACGCGTTACAAACTCTTGAGGGCGCACTATTGTGAATCGCCAGTATTGTATATTCCAAAAAATTGCCAACACCATTGGCCTATACTTACAATGTAACCCTTCGTGTCAACCATACGACAGTACACGCGCAATTCTTCGTCACCGAAGATTAGATTGCCCCCTTTCCGAGGGTGGATGGTGTACACACCGCTAGCCGAGTTCCGCGCATCCAAGATGGCCTGGCAGTCACGGTAGGCGAGCTGGCTGGGGTCCGTCGGGGGAGGCGCTGTCCTGACTACCGTGGGCTTACCTATGTGGTGCAAAGCAAACGTGCATTTGACAGTGACGTTTACCAACAGTAAAGCCTGGCGTGGGAGTATACCTCAACCAGACTAGATACGACTTGAAGGTTTGCTGGGCGGAAGTACCACGTGGAAGGTTTGCGGTGACACACGTGTAAATCATCTCTTTTTAGACGGAGTGAGGCTCTGAAAAGAGCTGGCTATTTGTTAAGATTAATTTAGACGGTGACACCTCAAACCTTCCACTTCGATCACAATCGTACGTATACTTGCGCTCCAGTCACAAACTGTCGGATACGAGTCACATCTCTCTAGTTCCAGTCCGAATCCCCTACACAAAACTAATGGCTATAATTCGAGTACGGAAGTATATGCAGATGCCATGCAAAAAAAGAAATTGGCTTTCTGCTGAGCTGTCTCGCGCGCACAAGATTCTAAAACGTAAGTATACGACATAGTAAGCAGTATTTGTTGTACTACATTCTATGGCAGCTTGATTTACTGATTTGCAACCTTGGCTGCGGGTCAGGGCATACTTCCCCAATCGGGTAAACGGTAGTGCATGATATAGGCACACCAAGCCCAGCCACTCGGTGCCATACGTACCGGTTGGGGGCGCCTGTCCGCAGGAATAGAATCGCCGGATGGAGGCTGTGGGGTCCTCCGCCAGGAAGTGATCGATATCCAGGTACGTGACGTCGTCTGTGGACTGCGCCTGCACGTTGTGACCGCCCAGCACAACCCGGTGGCAGGCGCACGGGTCGGCCGAGGAGAGAACGGCTCGGATCCACCCGGAGTCTGGCCCCGGTTCTGTGCCCAGCTGGCAGACACGGGCGGAGACCGAGCTAGCAACTGTATACGAATGGAACACCAAATTATAAGCCAGTGAACATTGAACAGCGAAATGCAGTGGGGAAAACCTGTGATTAAATAAGAGATATTTTTAAGTCAATCAGCTGATTCCTTGGCTGTTAGAAGAAAACAAAGTAGAACAAATTATTTGATGAAATAAAACTGTTGGATGAATAAAATTGATGAATAACATCCACTACAACCCCCTCTCCCCCCAAAAAAGGAGCGCGTTGCAATTCCATCACCGCGGAACGTTTCGACCGTAACTCAACGTTTCGATATTGCTATCGATACTCTTAACTGATTTACAAAACTGTTGCAAACTGCTTACTGACTAAAATTACCAAAATGTAAATCTTTAAATTTAGTGGGCCTGACGTTTCGATCCTAGCAGGACCTTTCTCTCTGCCTTTGAGAAAGGTCCTGCTAGTATCGAAACGTCAGGCCCACTAAATTTTAAGATACTCTTAACTGTGAACTTAGTGAAATCGCTAATTGGCTGTTATCCAATAAGTTATCGATTAACATAGCCAAATCCAATTACATCATATTTTGTTCAAGGCAAAACAAGTCTAATCGAAATACTTCTATATCCTCCACACTTCAACGGTCACGACCACAAGTTTTGGCGGGAAGGTTCCTCCACGCTTCACCGCTCCTCCAAGCCCTACATAACCCCTGATGATAGTTGGAATCCAGCAGTCTCCTGACGACGAGCAGAGTACACACTGCTCGAAACGTTGAGTCACCGGCTCTTTTCAGAGCCACACTCAGTCTCAAAAGAGATGAATACACATGGTGTCACCGCAAACCAATTAATAATGACTTCTATATCCATCAATGGAACTATAAACCAAGTAAAAAATACGAATTTTCTAGGAGTTCATGTTGATCAAAACCTTTCCTGGAGGAAACATGTAAATGTACTAGTAAACAAAATTTTGAAAAATGTTGGTGTTACTAACCGATTGAAAGCCTTCTTATCAAAAAATATTCTCTTAACATTTTAATTCAACATTATAATTCCCTAATGTTACCATATCTTGATTATTGTATAATGAATTAGGGCAATGCATCATCTTATCAAAACAGAGCGGTCAGAATTATGGAAAAAACCGGCTTCAGAGAACATACAGATCCGTTATTTGCAGAGTTAAAGGTTCTAAAATGCAATGACCTATACAATCTTAATTTAGGCAAATTTATGTATAAATATAAGAGTGGCTTATTACCTCCCGGTTTTAGTTCTCTTTTTGTCTTGTGTTCATCAATACATTCACATGGAACACGTAGTGCATCAAAAGGTGATCTTCACGTGCTATATAACCGAACCTCAATGGCCAAAAACAGCCTCATATCAAAGTGTATTACTTTTTGGAACAATCTAATCGATGAATTTAAAAAATCTTCCTCACTCTTTATTTTCCAAAAAACTAAAACAACACCTTTTGGGAAAGTATTGATGTATATGAATTTTATATTATAATAGGTAAAGGTACATTGCATGTGTATTCGTATGTGCATTTATAGGAATCTAATATGGAGATAATTTAATGTCAATTTGAGTGTATCATGGTGATTTTACGACTTCTAATCATTATACAAAAGGACTATGTATTTTGTTCCATTCCTAAAATAATTGCACTAGGCCTTTATCCAAAGATGCTTGTTCTATTTACTAGCCTGGTCTATTTACTAGCCACTTTGTCTGTCACTTCCTTGTCTGTTTGAGTCTTGTCTGTCCAAGGGAAAGGTACAAAAGCAGCTTGCTTCACCTTGTACCTACATGTCGGTAATTCCTTTTTGTGATCCAAACTATAATTATAATTGTACAGATTGTACAATGTCATATTATTGAATACTGACAAATAAAGCAGACTATTCTTTAAGCGATAACCCCGAGTTGGACATCTGAGGAAATGTTCAAGGAAACTCAATTCAATGGAAACACACTCCTTATAGGGCTATATACATAATATTTACGATTGGTTTGGATTACAGTTGAGATCTGATTTACTTGATTAATCTTCAAGACACGAATTAATTTCGCCGTTATATATAGGCAT